>JAPYZA010000298.1:0-32355 GCA_030522685.1 Eupelmus azureus
GACACTCTTACAAAATCTCAAGACTAAAAAAAAATGTTAATTCTCGTTTTGCAGTACGCAGAACTCATTGGCTCGCGAGGTGAAAAAAATTCAGCGGCCACAATAATAACACGCAGGTGTACCTGGTCCTTATAGCAGCTCGGCGTGTGACAGGAGCCTGGCTAGATAAAGAGCCGAAGCAATCTCGCCCGCATAAGCAGCCGCAACAGCAGCACTCTGTATGCCTGGGCGCATAATATCGCCTGTTAATTATATATATATGTATATATACGAGCAGCATGCATGCAGCTATATATCCGCGCGCGCACACTGACCTCTCCGCCGTGACTGAGCAATCTGTTATAACGAATTTATATAACGATCTGGCTTTGATAATTGCGCGTTCAAGCGCGGGGGTTCTAATTTTATTGATACTTTTGCGTCGCGCGGGAAAACGTTACGGCTACCTCACTCGCTCCTTCCTATACACGGCCCGGCTAATTATTAATGGCCAAGAAAGTTATACTCACGCTAGGTGTTGATACCGTGCGGCCAAGCTGTGCGAGCTGTCTTTTTTCCAGCGGAGCTTTCGATGTTTATTTATCGGCCGAGCGGTTTTATGGACTTTGAGCCTGTACATTGTGAAAGTATCGGAAGTTTATTAACGGCCTGGGGAGTAAAGTATTGTTAAGAGGCGTTTTATTGATTGCCGCTTGAAAAGATCTTTGAGATTGGCAGAGTTTTTCATTCTTGACGTTGGTGAATTAAAATTCCTCGGTAATTAAGTTGTTTGGTATCTTGTTGCTACTATCATTTTATGGAGTACTCTAGATTTTGAAAGTTAAAAAAAAATGATAAATCTGTATAATATGTTTGTGAGATAAAAACTTTTTAGATATGCAAGACATTCGAAGTTTAACATGATATTTTTCAATCGACAAAATCAAATGGAACTTTAATTCAACATACGTTTGGCGTTCCCAAAATCGTGCGTCACTCAAAGAAAAAACAGGTTTGAAGAATTATTTACACTATATAAATACGTTATGTATGCGAATCAATTTTTATTTGTGTTTTTGTGATTCAATTTTCTTAATGAATGACTGAACGTGAATATCAGAAATAGTCAAAGAGAACAGTATAGAAGAAATAGTACTAAATTATTTCATGAACTGGCAGAATTTGTATAATTAAAATTATTTTTTCTTTAATCTGTCAAAGGACCCATCTATCTTAAAGTTCCTCATGAAATTTTCTATATCTATGCACCGAGATTGAAAGCTCAACCCACTCTTCCCTAATCCAAACTTCTCTCCCAGAACAATGATACTCTCATCGAAAACGAGGCTTCTACAGTAGGTTACTCCCGCAGCTAAACTCCCGATCTCATCTCCTCGCTATACAAAGCCACCTATATCCACAAAACCAACGCCCACTGGAGAGCGATGAGAGAGAGATTTCTCGGCTCGGAACAAAGGAGGACAAGCGGCGGAGATTTATCGATGTGCCGCCGTGAAAAAGCGAGGCTAGACTAGGGCTCTTATCAACTTGGCATCCTCATCGGTTTAATCGCGCAGAATCGGCCACCGGAGCTAAGTATAGCTCCGCCGTTGACGCGATCGGCGGCGAAAGCTCGCTTGAGCGCGAAAAGCTAAATTATTTCTTTATCGCGATCGCGGCTGCTGCCGCCGCCGTTCAAATGCGCTTTTGCTAACGCACGATTAAGCGCTGCTCGCGCGCGAGGGCTAGTTGTTTGCTCGTTTTTTTTCACGCGGGGACGTTACGGACTTTCTTTCTGTCGATTAAATAAAAAATGTAGTCTCGATTTTGTGGTATCGCTCGCGATACCGAATTAAACTACTTTCTTGCGGATTTTTTCAAAATGAGATTTTACAAATACCTTGTTTATTTTAACTTTGGCTTTTTAAGGTTGATTTTAATTTACGTAAGAAATTGTAGCAATTAATGGCCGCTCGGTAAACGAAGGACGCGTGCATTAAGATTTATTCATATTTATTTTTGGAAAAAATTTTACGAGACAAGCCGATTTTTGTAGGACATAATTTACAAAAGTTTAAATTTAAGGCTTTCTAATTGATACATAAGATTGGCTTTATTTCTCGGAAAAAAGCAATGAAAAACTATTACGGTCATTTGGGCTAAAAAGCGGCCATATTAATGACCATATTTGAAAGCACAATTAACTTTTTACATCCATTAAATCAACTACAAAAATGCGCTTACACGTAATTGCAGAGTAACTGCAGTGTTTTAATTTTTTCCCAAACAGCGATCGAACAGGCGTCAGAAGCCAACAATGTCTTTCCGGCTCGACTCGTCAATCAAAGCTCCCAAGTTAATCGTATGCAGCCCTGATCCTATTTTTCCGTCGAGCGTGACGGAATTTCCATCTGGCTCGTCCCCCGAGAGGCCAGGTAACTCAACTAGAGTTTGGACAGCTGCGGCTACTGTTGTTTGACGTTACTGGACCGCGAGAGCACCAGTTGACAATAATCGCCGAAGATGGCCGCGATAGCCTTATGCTACGCGTCAGGCGTGCATGTAGCTTTTATCTCTGCTCGTTCAAAAGTCAGAGGCGTCTATTGAGCCGCCAGCGTCGCCGGCGAGATTGACGCGACGCGCAAGGACGCGCGGGGCGAAAAATAAAACGAGATTGAAAGAGGGAGATAAAACGATCGGGGAGAGAGAGAGAGAGCGCGTAAGTACTGTGGGAAACGAACAAAGGGGGGGGGGATTGGAAAAAATTACAAGGTAGACCGCAGAGTGCAGAGGATAATGAAGAAGAACGGGAGAGAGCGAAAGAGAGAGAGAGAGGGATTGAGGAAGTGTAGGTACATGTGATCGTGGAGGAGCAAAAAGGCGAAACTATCAAAGGAGCGCCAGCGACAAAAGGAGAGCAGCCAAAGGGAGCTAAAAGAAACGCAGCCGATTCAAGAGAGGGAGAGAGAGAGAGATAGGAAGTTGATTGAGAGGTAGTCCCGCCCGCGCCCCCGGCGCAATTTCACTCTGCGCGCGAGCCAATTCAGGTCGGCTCCGAAAAACAAGAGGAATACAAAGAGGGAGAGCGAGAGGAGGCAAACGCGCCGCCAGGGCGATTACCGATCTCGGAGCCGTGTACACATCTTTATTTCGCAAGCTCCCGATATGCAGGACGAGCGAAGAGACGCGCCGAGAAGAATGAATCGTCAGAGCGAGCGCTGCGCTGGCGATCGATGTGCGCGCGCACAGAGTGTGGCAATGAACGCCGCGGTATAATTAAAAAATTGGGCCAGCCGGCCCGAGCGAGAAGGTGGCACTTAACATCGGGCGAAATTGAGCGTTACACACTCTACGCGCGGCGAAGGTTCTTATTTGAATAATCGGCCGGCGCTGCTGCTCCCGCTGCCTGAGAACTCGCCCTGCCCCGGCAAGTCAAGAGAAGGAAGGGAGAGAGAGAAAAAGAGAGATAAGAGGAAAGACGATGCCCTCGGCCGATAATGCTTTTTCGAAGTGTCGGACAATTTCGGCGCAACGGCCGAGTCGCGTGTAATTTCTGATTGATAAATCGGGGCTGGGCCCCGTTATGGAGCAAAAAAAAATGGGAGGAGTACAGCGCCCGAAAGATTCGCCGCGGAGCGGAATTGTTCGTAGAAGCGGGAGGGGGCTCGGCCGAATTAAGAAGAAAGTAAGGCCCATTTTGACATAATTGCCTTCTCCGTAAATTAAAAATGAAGCGACTGCGGCGTGCGCAGACGCGCGCGAGCTCGGCCGCCGACGTGAAAGGGATGCGCGCGAGCGCGCGTCCGTTAGCTGGCAGACGGCCTTTGATTGAGCGTAAAACGAAAT
The DNA here is from genome assembly GCA_030522685.1 of Eupelmus azureus. Taxonomy (NCBI): domain Eukaryota; kingdom Metazoa; phylum Arthropoda; class Insecta; order Hymenoptera; family Eupelmidae; genus Eupelmus; species Eupelmus azureus. The sequence goes on from JAPYZA010000298.1 coordinate 3,826, forward strand.
TACGAGAACTTGTAAGAATAATGAATTTATATGAAGAGATGCGGACTCTCGGCCGAAGTGAGCTTTTTCATTACTGCCTGCATTAATCTTGCGCGCGCCGAGCGCGAGTTGTGTCTTCATGATTCGCGCGATTTTTTAAGCGCGTTTCATTTTTTATCGAACGGCAGATTTTTCTTTTTTATCTTTCGGCTTGGACGTCGATTTTTCGAGAGAGTGCGCTAGCACGAGGTGGGCGCCTCGAGGTGCCTGGAAAAGTGAAAGAGATTTAAAAGCAAGAAAAAATGACTGTAAGGGCAAGCCACGCCAGGCTTAATTATTCAGTTTACTCTGAGCGTGTAATTTTGCTTTTAAAATTAAATATACAGACAAGTATCGATGTGCATTTAACCTCGTTGTCTTTACGACTGTTCGTTTAAATGAAATTAAGAGATATACGCGCGGATAATAATTGAAAATATTTCGATTTCCAACTTGTGAAAGATTATTAATTGCCCACTTTCTGCATTGATGGATTATTAATAATGCGGATATTAAAAATAAGGCAAGGTTAACAAAAAATTGCTCGCAAATCAAGGATTTTTATTTTATAATGGCTGTTAAAGCCTAGAATTATCACACCCTTAGAAATCCCCAATTTATACCAGACAGCCTAATGTAGATCCGAAAGTTCCTCAGGTCGATTACCCTTTCGTAATGCCGAAACCACCATTCATGAGAGCAGCCTGAGCGTCTCGACTCAAGCTCGTCGCGCTCTTTGAAAGCCCAACGCAAAATGAATGTGCACACAGCGTCTTAAGAGACAGCCAAGGGAGGAGCCCAGCGCATTGTAGGCATTTTTCTCAGCGGCGCATAAAGCGCTAATAACATGCCTGCATATCAAAATGACTGTAAAGTAAGGTCTGCCGGCAGCTCGATCGATAATCCCCGATGGCTCCGCGACCAAAGGAAATTTCTCACATTCAATTAGCTGCACCGTTTACCAGCTTACGTAATGAACGTTGCTAATATCCCTGCCGGGGGAGAGAGAAAGAGAGCGCGAGTGAGACCCCCCCAGATGTGGGAGCTTAGCCCGGGATGCAGCTTAAAGGCTTTAATTTGGCCGAGCGATAATGAGCGCGCTTCATCCTTCATTCGCGCATCGAGCGATGGACTCTGACGCGTTGAGAAAGAGCGCGGCTTTAGCCGCACGCGACGTGCGCCGTTCGTGTTTTAATGAAAAATTGGCCGCGAGTGTTATTGAGATTGATCGCTCTTCGAGACTGATTTTTATCGAGGCCAATTTATTTGTTTGGGAATTGCTGGCTTCGATTTTTCCCTGATATTTTAAACTTTAATCGTTTTTGACAACAATATTCAAAGCTTTGGTAAAAGTGTTCTTTCTATTGTTATCAGAGGTTTAGAATAATTATGGAACCAATTTTCTATGGAGAGTTGGGCAACGATCTTCAACGGAGAATTGTTTATGTGATTTAATTAGATAGGCCCGCCAATCTTCAAAACTTTTTTAGAATCTAATTAGATCCTAACTAGAGCTAAGTAATCAAGCTTAACGTAATAATTAACTTTAATTGCCTATCAGTGTATAGATGCTTTTGCAAAATTTTCGTACATGTGAAATCTCAATAGAGGCATTTTTTGCGGAACATAATGTTATAAACCAATGCTAAATTAGCGGTTTTTCGAAAAATTATAGCAATTTTGAGAAGAGAAAGAAAAATGAAATAAACAGCCCGTAAGCTCTTATTTAAGCGCGGAGAAAACTGAGCCGGGAATTACGTAAAAATGAGCAAAAATTACTTTAACGGCAATTTGAAAATATTTACCAATTATAATGATTATTATCACCGCGGACACGCGCTTGCCTCCTGCCACCAGGCCGGCCGAAAAATTTTGTTTAACGGGCAGCACTCAGGTATCTCCATCTAAAGCCGAGCGCCGTACGTCTTTATCAGACGCGGGCAATTCTTATATGCGAGAGCCGCAACACGTGAATAGCCGGGTAAAAACTGCAATTTACATAATAAAAATTTCGGCCAGCTATTGAATATGAGAATATACATATATAAGTTATTCGCAACCTCTCAATTACGGCCTATAAAGCAAGAAAGCAATAAGAGCCGGGCTTCATAACGCTCGGCTCTGAAAAATCTCCAGCTGTGTGCGGTTCGCGCTTACAATTACCGCGGCGAGAGTAGGTCGGCAATCGGCGAAATTCGCACGAACACCGAGCGCGTTAAAACTCAATCGAGAGCTGCCGGTACGACAGTTGTCATGAGCGAAAACGAGAGCTTCTCCATTACTCGCGCCCCAGCCAGATATATATAAACGCTCCCCCCGCGCGCGCGCCTCGGAAATTTTTCCAAGATCGCTGCGGGCTCCGGCAAAATAAATACATCAGGACGCGCGAGCGCGAAACCTTCAATTACCTCGCGGACGTGATGCTGGCTCACTCTGCTTTTATAACGTGAACCTGTAAATTCGAACGTGGCGAATTTTACCACGCCCGACGAGTGGCCGCGCGCGAAATCAAAGGAGAGCAGCCGGCGCGCCGAAAAACGATGCCCGCGCCCGAATTCGAGCCGCGCGAGTCTCTCGCTTCGCACGCGGACGCAATGCAAAGCAGCGAGCGGCTTTTATTCGCGAAAATCGTGCTGCAGCGCCGGTTTATTTAGGAGGCTTAATGGCCGAGCCGCGCAAGCCGACTGTAATGACCGAAAGTTTTTTTTGGGCGGGATCGGGCGAATCGCCTCCGACGGACGGCGTCACGTGAGAAACGCCGACTTTAACTGTTAATAATTGTATGTTGACTCGTCGGCTTTCCAGTTTATAATCGATCGACATCTTTACTTTTTTTTTTTACTTTTAAGGTCCTTTCTTTCGATCTTCAAGTTTTATTCAATATTGAGAATTTCGCCAGACATGTGCTTATTCTTGTTTTTTTTGGAATTTTCTTGTGTACACGTGCGGTGATAGCCTTAAGTAAATCATGTTTGTGAAGTGAAAAAGCATGCATGAATATAAATACGTAAATCGATTCATTTCATCTATAAAAACGAGCGCAAAATATCTCGCAGCTATAAAATTCAGAGGAAAAATAAAGGACAGTAAATTTAGTGTCCGCCAATCTAGAGAAACCCGGATGCTACTCAGACCGTCGTCCATTTGGCTAACCGGGCGAAAAACAATAAAAATACATTTATTTCAGGAATGACTCAGGCTATTACAATGATATAAATGTAAAAGATTCTGCAGCGCAATATTGAATTGCAAATGCGGATTTCACAAAGTGCACAGAAACTACAATGCTCGTAAGAATTTTAATAACTCCTTGGTAACGTAAATTTATTGCAGTTTCGATGCTTTTAATAATATATTCGCTCACTATAAGGAAACATTGCAGTGATTAATTTCTCGAAGGAGACATTACCTCGTCTCCTCTTATATACATTCTTCCCCATCGTACCCAAACTTTGTCATTTCTTAAGAGATAAACTTTTAAAATTACCCTTCTATCTTTCTATACAGCCGAACTACGCTTCCTGCCAGTTCATCTGCAACCACAAATAATCCTCGAATCAGCCTGGAGCCGAAACTCCGCAAGCTGCAGCGATAATTTCGTCACTTTCTACTCGATTTCAACACTCGCGGCGTGAAATCCCCTGTGCAAAATCCTCCCGTCTCCGTCTCTTTTTATTTGTCGCCGCTGCAGCCTCTTCTGGCGCTTTCACGCGAGGTCAGAACCGGATCGAGTCGCGTCCGAAAAGCAGATATATCTCACAATTTATACAAGGGGCGAGCCGCGCGCGAGTTCCGTCCTTCGCGCGCCATGTCTCTATATACGCGCTGCTGTCGTCGCGCGCTCGCCTCGAGAAAGAGAAAAACTGGGACACGGGTTAGCCTTCGAAAATTTCGCGCGAGTGAGGATAAAAATTACCGGGCGCAACGGGGCGCACGCTTTCATTCGCTGGGAATGAAGCTTTTTTTTCCTCCATTTCGAGGGGTAGACATTATTGTCGGGACTGCCGGGCAATTACCCACCGAGCGAGCCTTCGAAGGAGCCGAGTTGGATTTCTCTTTTGGCGAATGACTGTGTTGTACTGCGTTCAGACTGAGGGTATCGGCGTCTTATGAGATGAACGAGTTTGTAATTCAAGTTGGATCTTTAAATGAAATTACGAAAGGTAGTTTTAAGACTCTGGAACTGGAAATGCATGCTTATGTGAAAAATGAATTTTATGAGAAAAACCAGTTTTATAAGAGACAGAATGTAGGTATGCATACATTAAAAGATTATACTATACTGCCAGAGTAATAAATTAATTAATTAGCATGCAATGATGATAGATATGCCGAAGGCGAAACGGATTTGATTAAATTTTCAGCTGTTAAATATTTTTGGTATCCTGAAAAATAAATTTAAGCCTGCTCTTAGCCGCCTGGAATCATGAATTTATAAAACGATACTTTCCAAACGTACAGCCGATTTTTCGAAAGCCAAAAAGTGCTAAAAGAACCTGGCGTCGATAGCATCGAGGCGTCACAAAAGATACGCTTCCTTGCGACTCCACAGCGAGCCCCGATGAAAGCATCGGCGAATCATTTGGACTGGAAAAGACCGGCACGTAAGAAAGGTGCGCTTCGTTACGAGAAAGGGACCAAAGAGAGAATAATGAGAAACAAAAGGAGAAAAGGGATATACAAGTGTAGCGCGAGCGTCGCCAGATCTTTAGGCCACTTTCCCAGAGCATATGAACAATCCAGCCTCCCAAAAATGATAATTGATCGATCGAGACACGCCCTCCTGCGCGCCTCTTCAAAGCCCTGTAATTAGAAGAAATTCATCTCACGTTTACATACACGTACTCAAGCTTACTTACGCGAGAAAGAAAAAAATCCGTGCACGTGACTCACTCCTCCTGGTCTAATATGAGCGATAAAAATGACAAACGCAAGCGATCCTGATGAATTATTACGTGCGAGGCTCGCGCGCGCACCTGTACGCATGTAGGCGCAAGCGGACGCGAGCAGGTCAGTGACCGCTCGTTTTGGGCCAGCAAGCCGCAGCGGCGGACGGAGGTGTAGGAACGTGCCTTAACCCCTTGAATACATTAACGATTGAATGGTTTGATGACCCCTCGAAAGCCAAAGCAGACAGGGTCCTTTTTCGATCGCCCGCCCACTGGTCACGAGAGTTTGTTTATGTTTGCTTTTTAATTGAACTCTGCTCAGATGCACAGATTTTTTTTTAATTAAAGAGCTTTGATTTATCATCTGTCGGTGCATTAACGACGGTTTGTCACTGACTGATAGATGAGTACGGAAGTATAAAATAATGTATACGAATTTTAGAATTTTAATTGAAGAGAAAATTCGTTTGACACAAAATATTAATGTGTCCAAAATTGAAGACATTTTAAATATCAGAAAAAGACTTTCAAAAATTCAAGAAAGCTATAAATTATTACACTTAAGTGAGTCCTGCTTTCAAAATCTTTGTGGGATTCGTTGAAATCTTTTTTTATTGCCTGTCGTTTGGCATAAATTTGAAATTTCAGATCGGACGATTTTTTTTACGGCCAAATTATTTTCCGAGAAAAACTCGTCTTATCGTGTTCGCGAGCCTGAATACTTTCACTTGCCTCAAATTTCATGCCAAGGTACGAAAAATCTTTTTTTAAATTTCAATCTCTGATCAATAGCCTTTTATATGTACTGATATATATGCATAATTTCCCGCAGCCAGGGCGTTATCTGCAGTCTTACAACAAAAAAGCCCCACTTTGGTGAAACGAACTTTATCTAATGGTCCTCTATTAAAGCGTCGACACGTATATAATTACACATCCGGTGCTCGTTGGCCGTAGGAATGACGTGTTACGAGATCGAAATTAACTCGAAAAGAACACCGTGCTATTAACAATCTATTAACATACACTATTAATAATCTTGAATATTTGATGCTTTTTTATTTTATGGAAAATTAATGACAATTAAATTATTAAATTAACTGTTAATAAGAAAAATGATCAAAAACTTGAGAAATATGTAAATATTTTATCTACATTTTAAACGCTGCCTTATTGTTGTAAAAGACAAAAGCGATGCCTACTGAATGTTTACATGCGATAAGAAAATGATCGATGATAAATATAGTAAATGTATATATAGTCTTTAAATATTGATTTGATTGTAAATAAACTTCTTCGCATGATAAAAGTTTTGTTTTCAACAGTTTAAACTCATAAGCTCCGGCTGTAAAAAAAATGAATTTTTTTTATAAAATGAATCGTGTTTTTCAAATTAAATTGCTACTTAAGATAATTCTATCGGTAAATATATGTTCACAATGTCTTTTACATAGAAAGCAGTACATTACATAAAGATTTAAATACTTACATAACGAAAAAAGACTTTTTAGACTGACTTTAGCTGACAAAATCGGCGGTGAGCTATGCATATTTATAAAAAAAGCATATAAAAAGCAAGTTTCATATAAAACGCTATTTCTTATCGATTACGAGCATTGAAAACGATTTCTTTCGCGAAATAATTAACGTCGCTCTTTTATGTTCGTCGATCATTTCGTTCACCTGCACTATTGTGACGTAAAAACGTAGCATTGTGCGACCGCCCGTAAAAAAGCTGTATTACGTGCGTTTAAAAATATAACAGTGATTGCATAACGGAAATTCGTAATAAAAATGTGTCTTCCTTACTATGATATCAGGCGATTCGACTTATCGCTCTCACTTAATTAGAGCGACGTTTATTCGGTAAAAAACCAAAATAAATATAATGGTATTTAATTATGTCGGATTCTCTGCACAGAGACACAAGATTTTTTTATGATAGACTCTTATAAGAAAAAATTTCTATCGCTGTTATCGAATATTGAATAGCAATGTTGCGACCAGATCTGCTGCAGAGAGAAGCAGAAGAAAAATTTCAAATGTATGAACGCCATCGATCGATCAAAGAGATGATGGCAAATCACTTCCGGACGCTGAACTTTTGATTGATAATTTTAATTGGGTTCGAGATTTTATATACAAAATAATTGACTGAGATATTTTTGAAGTAAATACATTTTTAAGGAATTCTATAAAATAGAAATTTAGAATATTATGTTTTTTATTTCGAACTAAAGTTTATGATAGGTACAACTATATATAAGAAAAACAATTGCCAATTAATTGACACTTAGCTTTCTCAAACTTTATTTCAAGATAACAAACATTTAAGATTATTTAAAATTAACAAACTTTAAAAAAAAATGTTATTATTTTCATATTTTTTTCTGAATTTTTTTTGTCGAAAATTATGTTAAAGGTACAATATGTTTTATGTTGCTATCTCTCAGAATTATTGGGTGATATTTTGGAAGAATTATCTGAAACTACATTTTAAAACTTCTTATTATCCATGTAAAACATAACAGTTTAATAGCCTATAAACTGTAAAGCTAATAAAAAAAATCAGACATCTTTTTTAAATGTAATAAATAACAAATGTCTTTTAATTAGAGATATATCAGCTTGAATTCCTTTTCTTTCTTGTAATTTCAAGCTAAATTGAGTGACTAATAAATTCTAAATATCAGCACAAATTTGAAAACATATTTTATCAGAGTCAAAAATGAAGTCAAATAGTTGACACAGACACTTAATTTGCTAATTTTCTTATAAAGGAATTTTTTCGAATATCTAATCACGCGATATTCACGGAGCGTTATTTCGTTATCAACCGAACTATCAAGTATCTTGAAACGGTTTTTATTTTATCAGTAGAGGTGCTCCGTCCTTCCCGGAAAAAGATCCACGAAATAATAGTAAAGAACTTTATTATGTATCAGCAAACGCCTACTTAAAGTCATTTGCTAATATTTAACCGTGTTATTATCGTTATAACAGGGGAAAAAAGAGAATAATAAATAATAATAAGGAACTAGTCAAAACCGTGATCCAAAATACAATCACAAGCCTCGTCAAGCCATTGCCAGACAAACACCAAACAACTATTATACAAGAGTAGATAAAAAAATCTGCCTCCCCCGATCTTGAGAGCCGGTGCCGCGGTCGTCGGCAGCGGCGCGCAACAAGCCCGTTTTCCTCCATAGACTTTTTACCTCGGAGGCCCGACAAATCGGCGCAGCGAGCAGCTATATAACCGGCAGGGCGTGTCGCTCGGTTTACGCAGCCAGTGGCTCACCTTTACCCGTACGCGCGCACGCACACACGGATCCGCTGCTTTTCTACCTTGTCGAGCGCCTGTGTGTGTATATATACATGCTCGCGCTCCTGTCGGCGAGGATTTTCTTTTTAGAGCGAGCCTGCATTGCCGAGCCGCAGCGGTAGCCACCAGCTCCTGAGAGCCAATCGCCTTGGCATCAGGGGATTAATATTGTAAGGCTGCTCTTATCGTATTGCTGTTTCGCGCGCGACTGCCCTTTTGCGACACTGCGGCTAGATAATTCTGCGGTCGAAAATTCGAGTGCTTTATTGGTTATGGAGCTGGCTTTCGTTGAGATTTTTTTGAAAGGACAGGTGCATTTTATCTTGTTTTTCTTTGGGTGAAATGAAAGTTTTAAATGTGCTTTAAAATCAAATTATTTTTTACGAAAATTATTGAGGTCAATTACCCTACAGGGCGGAACTTATTTCTTAACATTTTTGTCTCCTCTTGCTATTGTAGATTTTGAGAGATTGTAATAGGAAATAAACGATAATGTAAAATAGCTACCACTCAAGTATTATTAGTTACAGGATGTAGAGACTTAGAGTGTCATTAGTTTCTTTTGATATCGATGGTTTTAAACAGATTAAAGAAGTCTCGGAATCAACGTGGCTGCGTAATATTTGAATTTAATATGGCGTCATTGCTACTTAAAATTGATAAATGATAACTTATCTCATACTTTATTTTAATCTAATGACTAATGTTACAGAAAATTAATTTTGCATACTTTGAATTAATAGTTTTAATTTTTTTATATCAATTAAACGGTATTTTATCAAACAGACGTGTTATTTTCAAAAATTTATTTATACGGTTATTGATTTAAAAAAAAAACAAATATTTACACTTGTAGACGTGTTATTTGATTTTTCGAGAGTAGCGCGTTTGTTGTGATACTTTGTTATATAGATAACTCAAGATATTAAAAAATATGTATATCGCAGGTGGAAAAATCAATAGAGTATGAATAGGAAATAAGGAGCGAGCGGCGGTAGGCACAACTACTTTCACTACTTTCTTAGATTATTATCTGTAAAAACAATATTTTGCCGAAAGAATGAGCGTAAAATAATATTATGGATTTAAGGCAAGCGCAAACAGCTGAGCTTGTTAGTTTAGCAAACAATGTAGGGGCGAGCCGTCATTAAAAATGACTGGAGTCAAATTTATTACTAATATCCCGAGCGTTCTGGAGAACGGTATCGGGCATATAACTCAGCGTCTGCGCGCGCGCGCGCTTTCTCAAAAATCTCTGCTCGGCATTTCATTAGACTGCAGCAGCAGTGGCCTAGCGATTTTATGCGCGCAGCCAGCGAGAGAGCAGAGCGCAGAAATTACGGCAGAGCGACGAAAAAATGGCGGCGGCGGCGGCGGCGGCGGTGCGCAGAGTGGCCAGAAAAGCAAAGAAAAACCAATCGTTGAATAAAACAAAGGCTCTTTCTCGCGACGTCGGGAATTTAGAAACAAAACCTCAGCCGATCGATCAGAGCGCGCTCCGATTTCCCAACCTGCGAGCGCGAGCGCGCAAGAGAATCACATCGGCCGTACGAAAAAGAGAGTAAAAAAAAAGAGGCCGGCATCGAAAAGGAGGAGGAACGACAAAAAGGAGAAAAAGAAACCGATCGCTCGCTCGCTCGCTCGCCGGGGCAGGGAAAAGTATATCGGCCGGAGAGCTGTGTATCGGCATTCTAATCGAGCTGCCAGCTCGCTCGGCGCGGCTTTTCCAAAACCGGAACACGAACGGCCTTGCCGAGGAGAGCCCGACTATAGCAGCAGCGTCGGTGGCAGAGCTGTATATATACACACACTAAACCCGTCGACCACCACGCCCTGCTCTGGCATTCTCCTCTCGCACGCGTAGCCTGACGCCGAAGCCGCTATATATGCTCTCTAGACGCACTCGCTGCGCGCCCGAGAGCTCGATCGTTATAATCGCCCCGGCGAGATGCTGGCTATTGAGGGATTGTGGGAACGAGGAGAATCGAGGAAAATGAAAAATCTCGAGGCTTTTCTCGCTTTATTTATAGCTCGGTACTTTTTTTTCTTCTTTCATCTCCGCGGGTGTATACAGGTGCGCGCGACCGCGCGCGCTTTTAGTGTTTTAAGGTGGCGGGAGTAGGGAGTTGAAAGGTTCAAAGTCTCTTTCGTCATGGCATTCGATACTGGATTCGAGTTTTGAATGGGAGTTTTTCGAATTGCTGGCCTTTCGGAGAGTATTCTTGGATTACGCTGATAATAAATCTTTAATTTGATATGCAGCTTCTATTATTCTCTAAGATTTGTAATCCATAGACAATGATCCTTCTCTTACAACATGCTAAAAAGATATATTAAATACTGCAATCTTTGCATAAAGTTTACATCAGCAAATAAATTTAAATGAGAATATCCGAAATAAAAAAGTATCCTTAACTCTCCTATTAGTCAACAAGGTTCATTAATCCAGCTCAGATATTTGGCAGTACTAACGCCAAAGAAACGAAACGGCTAAATACGGCTAAAAGAAGGAAAGTGATAGAAAGAAAAAGCGAGATGAAAAAGGAAGGCGCGCACGCCCGTGCGCTCGCGTTCAATCCGATAGAAAAAGTATAGACATATAGACAAAAAGAGAGAAAGAGCCTGGAGGGGGAGTATGTAGTATATAGAGAGCAGAATGTGTGTACACACGCGTGCTTAGGCGAGCGCGCACGTGACTCGCTCGCTCTCTGCGTGGATATGGGATGTTTGCCAGTTTGCCAATATATAGCCTCTCCCTCGCTCTTTGTCAAGCGCGCGAGACTTAAACGAAATAGAAACTACATAGCAGACGACGAGCGGCCCGCGAGTTTCTTTCGCTTGATTGGATTTTCAACTGAATATACAACTACCGAACGGGGGGTTCTTGCCGACTTTTGTGGGCGGTATATTTTAGCTTTTATTGCGCGCCCGCGCGAGCTATTGTGTTTACTTTGAGAGATACCATGGGAAACGCGAATGTGCCGGGGAATACTAACTGAGGACAATGCGAATATTCCACTTTTTAGTGCTTTTTTCATTTATCCTTGTTGGGGATTGACTTAAATGAAGAGAATGATAATTTTCGACAGATTGGTATGATTTTAAGGATAAATATTTGTCCCGGTTATCGCTGAAATTATAATAAGTTAAATTAAAAATGTATTCGCTAGTGAGGCTGATTATATAACGGTGCGCGGATGTTCATTATTTGCAAGGCAAATTTTGAATGTTAATAGGGAGTTTAAGAGACAATTGGATAAAATATATAGTTTTGTTCTTCAATAATGTAGTTTGAAGAAATATTATTACAATTATTTGATTTCGTGATACATTTTACATTCACTACAAAATAGACATTATAATTATCATATTTGTAAGCCGACCTTGCCTTGTCGTAAAATAAATAATTATTTTTTCTTTTTTACTTTCCGATAATAAATCATGGCAGTATTACTCACGGTTAAATAATAAGACTTTGTACTATTAACCTTTTTCGTTAATTTTTAACGATATGCATGGTTTAAAGCAGAGAATTTAAGACACAACGATTGTAGGGTGGCATATTATAGAAACTACAAACGATAAGATAAAGAGGTATAATAACATAAATCTATTTAATATTCTTATGTACACGAACAGTATAAAAAAAATTGTTAAAATAGATCAAACTGAGTATTTTATCAAATACAATAATCATGAGAATTATCAAAGTATACATTATATATTCATTATTTTTTAAACTACAATATTATAAAATAATTTAGTACTATGTTTTCACTAATAAAATATCTTAACTACATTATACTAGTTCTGTATCTTATCATTCCTATACAGTTTCTTGAAAATAGATCCGAAAAAATGAAATATAGTGAAACTAACCATAAATTTTTTGAGCATATATAACTGATGATTAAAAAGTACCGTTCGAGCTTTAATTAATTTCTAATCCTATCCTTATTTTAAGCGTTCAACTAATTTTTTGGCTTTTTATGAAGGATGTGTTTTTTTCAGTCGAACACTTGTTTAAATATGGATGACGTAGATTCGAGTCTTTATTATACACGTAGCCGACGGGCATCAGAGTTTCCAAGTACAAGTTTTTTTTTTCTACATAACGATATTTTTCTTTTTTGAAATAGACTTTTTGACTGTAATAACCGTGTCAATGATATTCAACTTTTGCTCGTATGCTTATACTACAGTAGGAATCAAAGATTTGAAAGCTTAATTTTCACATATTTAACTGACACGTTCTATAATCGTTAAATTACATTTTCTATACTGTAAAAAAATTAATGAATATTTGATACGAGTGCTTAACAGTATGTTATAATCCTAGATAGACCTGATTAATAGATCAACTTTTCTTATAATTTACTTATAATTATAAAACGTAATATCGTAATATAATTAATTTTAGTAAAACTTTTCTGAAAGCAAGTTGTTAGCGATAATTTTTCTGGGAATGTCCTATTATATATTTACGTTCTTTCACTTGACATACTACACTATCAATATTGAGATTAAATCACGTAACGATTTACCTAAAATTCTTAATTTACGACTTTTACATTCAAGAACTTATTAAAAATTCTGAAGTCTGTCATCAAAAGAGGACAAGCGACGGAGACTCGAAATCTAGCTTACAAAGCATAATGACCCGATTAAAAAAAAATCTCCGAATATTCGAAACGCGCAAGATCAACGGCGCGCCACACCTTCCTGCGGCTACCGCCTGCATGCACACGCTCCACTCGTACGATATTCCTTCGGCATTAATCTGCAATTAACGCCGCGCTTGATTTATGAAAAGCTACCTCGATTTACATAATGGCCGCGCGCTCGCTGCGGCGCGAGAAATTCACGAGCTCGTTACACGCGACGCGCGTTTGAAAAGAAATTTTCGGCCGCGCGAGTACGCGCGTACAGGTATATCGATTGCGTAATAACGGTAGCCGAGAGAAAAAACCGATATACCGAAGAATCGTACATGCGTCGATCCTCCTTTTGTACAATCGCGCACTCGGGATCTCGCCGGTTGCGAAGCTCGCTCTCGAGTCCGCTTTTAACGAAGGCTTTATGTACTTTCGGTAGGGCGAGGGAGAGACAGAGAGAGAGAGAAAGGAAAAAGGATGATACGTTAATTAAGTGCATGAAAGGGATCGAGTCGCTCACAATGTAAGTCAGGGCTCGTCGACGGAAAGGATGTATAATTCAAAGATTCGGCGAGTTGAGCATAATCCGATTAATTACACGTCCTCGCTTCTCGTGCGATATTTCGCACCGCGGCGTTACACTTTACTTCTGCATTTCATTATGCGAGAGACGCGCTCTGATAGCTCCGTGCGTATAAAAATTAATAATAATAACGATCCCAGTGGTCGCGCCCGCGCGCTGATATACACTGACGTGGATCGCTTTTTTCCTTTATTTATTGCTATCATATAAAGATAAATTTTCGCTCTTAACCTTTAGTGATGAAAAAAGCGTAATTTGCGATGCATTAGTAGGTGGCATAAATTTCAGTCCGATAAGCCCGAGCGCACGCGCGCACCGACTTTATTTCATTATGGTCGAAAAAGTTTTATTATCTTTTTAAAAATCAAAGTGTCTCATTATGGTAAACGTGATTATATAGCCCGGCTCGCTTTGCCAGATGTATGTTAAAGAAAAATCGTTCGAAAAATAATGCCCGCCCATTACAATGCGCATTAAGTTTGCGGGAGAAAAAATTCAATTACACCGAAAGAAGCCAGATATTATTCGGAAGATATAAAGAGCGCATTTTTCTTCAAAACGAAATATAGTGTCGAGTGGAGAAAAAATCCTGGTACTTTCACTGCAATTTATTGGGTCATTGTAACCTCGAAAACCATATCATGTGTCATTAATCAGGATTTTCTGTCGGTGCACGCCGCGGCGTAAAGCAAAAAAAGAATTACCCCGAAAAGCATCGGCCTCGCCTCGCGATGTTTCTCACGTGAATCTCCGACCTTTTCTTTCGATTCGCTGATATGAAAAAAGAAATGCACCAACAAGACTAACGGCTCGTTTAAGCTTTTATACGAAGAATTCTTAAAAAGCAAGCTTTTTTGTAATGATATTCTTATTGTACTAAGTACTTACCACCTGAAATGTTGTCGTTTCGCCTTGATTTATAAATGCACACACGCATTATTTATTTAATCGAAGAGAACAATCAAAGATTTGAGAATATACATTTTCTTTTGCCTGAATAATTATATCGAGCAAAACGTCATCAAACTTATAAGTTTGAAAATTTAATTTTTCATATCTGATAATAAATTCTGTAATAGTAAAAAATAATAGAAAGCATTATAATTTCTCTTAAGAAATAGGTAACTTGTTTAGACTGAATGCAAAACAATCGATTGTTTTCTTCACGTGTCGGAAACATCAAGTGAAATAACAAAAAGTCTTAATTTTAACAAAAATTTCTTATTTCACATATGCAATATGCTTACAATTTTTCGTCATTGTGGAAATTTGATATTTTGACCAGTAGATAAAATACAGCAAAAACCTGTTGAAATATTGAATATTCGACTTTTCTCCTGCAGAGTTATTCAAATACGAAAGAGACTGTCGATTATTTATCAGGCAATACTTGGTGCCGGGTTCTATAATTAAAGAATCTTAAATCCACAAACGAAAATCGTCAATCCTGAGCTTAGCACCTGATTGCACTTGCTGCTTTTATTGCAAGTGTATCAATTGATCGGAACGAGCAAGATAAATAAGGAATAAAAAGTCTCGAAAAGGCAAAATATAATCTCTGGGCCAGGAGAAAAAGCACAGTTATGGCGAGAGAGGTGGGCAGCCTTCGGTTTATAAACAAAAGCGAAGAAAAGAAAAACAGCTCCTTGCAGAGCAGCAGCAGCAGCATCTTATTGAAATATTCATGAAGCGATCGCGTGCCCATACAGCAGAGAGCAGCTCGAGAGAGGGACCGAATCGAAACAAGTGCTGCGGCTTCTCTCCGGCGCGCGTCACATAACGATCAAGCCGGCGGACAGCTCGGCGCTCTCAAAACCGAAGAAACAGATCCAGCCCGAGGAGCGAGAGAAAAAATGAACCTTCAGATCAGGAGAGCGATTTCGAAAAAAAGGCACAGTGCGCGCGATCGCCCCCTGAGCGTCGTTTATACGTGTGCGCCGGCATTTTGCCTCGAAGGAAAGGCGAGTCCGTCCAAGAGAAAGAGAGAGAGAGAGAGAGAGAGAGAGAGAGAGAGAGAAAGACCTGAACTGCCTCCCCCAGCCTCGCGCGAGAAGGTCCCCGAGGTCCTTGACCCAGATCGGGGGCCCAACACACGTGCTCTCCTGCGCACGCATGCTACTCTCTCGCCTGCCTGGCTTCTCTCCACCTCTCCCTCTCCCCTCTCTTTCGCTCTCTCCGGGGGTACATGTACGCGAGCGCGCTGCAAAGGGCCTTTCCTCCTGCTTATGCTGCATACGGGGAACGCTGAGCTGTGGGCTTGCATAATACAAGTACTGCGGTTGGGCTTTATTATTTTGGGAATTCGAGCTTTACACAGAGGGGGATTATTTTATAATGATTAGCGAGGTTGGTTAGTGGCTTGCCACCTTAATATGCCGTTGGACTTTTCAGTTTTTATTGGATAATTGCACTGCTGATTGCGCGAGCAAACGATTTCATTTCCTTTATTATTTTTGGCTTTTTAATTCGAATGATCGCAAAAAATTTCGACCATTTTTTCATTCCTAAAATATTTATTTGCCATTATTTATTACATAAAAGATAACGATCAAAGCTGATATTTCACCAATTGGCAGATTTTAGCTTACACCACACTACCTTAAATGGCAATAATCAATTAAGATAAAAAATATTTGCATAAAAAGTTCTTTTAAAAAATCAACGTACTCTGAAAGTCGATTTGCACAGGTAGACTGAGAACTGTCTAAAAAGTAAGTCCCCATTAACTTAATTTCAATAAATTTTATTTATACTATTTCATGTGTTTAATGTTTTTATTTATTCATATAATATAACTAAATTTTTATTAGTTTTTTTCAAGAAAATTTTGCTTTTTATTTAAGAAAACTTTTAACTGATATAAATTTGATAAATACTATCAAGAAATAAGTAATGAAATAAAGCGTTTCAGTATCTATTAATAATCTTGTTTTTGAAATAAAATTACTAGTTCAATATTATATCTAATAGTATACAAGTTTCACAGATTTGGTAGCATTAACATGAAAATGAAAACAGCCCTCTCTTCTCTATAAGGATAAGTTATAACATGATAACACATCGTGTTTCACTTCTAAAGCTAAATAAATCATCAAAAATATAAAAACTAAACTAAACAAAATAAAAAAATAAAAAAGCCTTATCTATTACTATTACCCCATACGGTAATGTCTCTTTTCGTAAAACCCTGACATCCCATCGTTGCGTTCATCCTCGCAGCATCAATCCAAATGACGGGGGAAAAATCCCCCCGTTCGCTGCTGCGTGGTGTTTGGTCTTTTTACACGAAATTTCACTGTATCTGCGCGCGCACATAAGCTAAATCGCGAGAGAAAGAGCGGCGTAAGGCTGTGTATACCGGCTTTTTTCTCGCTTGCTATTGGGCAGGGAGAAAGAGAGGTTCCTGTTGCTTTTCTTTTGTTTCGGCCTGCTTGCATTGAGGAGGAAGCTTGAATTTCGCTCGGATCGAGGCGATCGAGATATCTTACCGATCTCGACTTTGGAAATTTACGATTCGAAGCGGTTTTTCCTTTTTCATGCTTTCTTTGCCGCGCTCTGGCTCGATTAAAGAGGTTATTAGCGACGAGCTTTCGGTATAAGTTGATTTTACAGCTGGCATCGTTTTTTTTTCGGAGGTCCAAGGACCGAAAGTAATGCAGGACAAAATACTTTCTTTTGAACTAACTGTTGCGTTGTGCAAAATGGTTGTTATTTTTGGGGCCTACTAACACAGTGTTAACGTCACTTTTAAATAACGAATAACATCTAAACATATTTGCTGTTTAACAGAGTAATAGTTGAATAAATAAATACATCTTTAAAGACTGCTCAAAACTAACATATTCAATAAGTTAACTTTTTTACTTACACTATTTATCATTGATTTATGGCACACCTGAGAAGCGTTTTAAAACATATTTACCAAAGCATTAGCAAATAATTCCCAAACCTGAACTATTGAAATTACTGTTTTAAAGAGACAATATTTTTTGTATTTAACCGAACATCTTATCAGAGGTGGATAGAGAAACTCGCAGAATAAACGTGTGAAGAAAAATGGATAATTAAAGACGATATTTTTACCTTGTTGTGTAATCTTTATTCAAACATTAATAAAATGAAGCCTAATAACTGACGACACGTAAGATCCGCAGAATAAACGAGGGTATTAAAATAAAATACATCACGTGTTACATAAAAGACGTACATCTTTCCTTATTTTTTAATAAATTTGGCTTTTTAATTATATATTAAATTTATTAAGACTTCACGGCCATAAATAATACCTTATTTTTAATTAATTATTTTATTTAAAATAAGTTACTGGTTATTATCAATTATTCACACAGCGACTGAAACAACAAAAAAAAAAGAAAAAAAAAAGAAAATGTCAGAAAAAGAAATATTAATTGTAAAGTAAAACCTCTATGTATGTTGGCATAGAGTTTAAGCATTTCAAGATTTACTTGAGCGCACAATAAAGAAAAGCAAATGTTTAGCACAAGAAAGAAGAGCTTGACTGTATCTTTAAAGTTTACGAGCTTCCCGGCGTTTCGCAGACTGCGCGTCACGTCTCAAAGGCATCGAGAGCTCATTAAAAATCAATTGAAAATCAAGCTAGCGTTAAAGCGCGCCTCTGGTTTATTATCGCGGGAACAATGAAAGCGTAATTGTAGAAAAAGATTTCCGCGAGCACAGCCAGTAGCGCGTCAAGCGATCACGTAAACGAATATGCAAGCGCACATAATTCGTGACGCGGGCGAAACGTGCGATAAACACAGCCACGCGTGTCCGCGCGTTATATTTGTCACGATCCGATGCCCGGCAGATGTAAGAGGCCTTGGCGAACACCTGTATTTTACAAGTAAACGCGAGATAAAGGAAAAAAAGCGCGACGAAAAACAACAGAAAATCAATTGTGGCTCGCGTCGTAATTCGAATTCTTATATTTTTTTTTTTTCATCGATTATTTTTAAGAGCTTCATATGCCAGAGTTTTAAGACATTATCAAGAAAATCTTATTTTTCAAGGGAATTTTTAATGCACTTTTCTTGGTCGGCACATAAAGTTTTATTAGCTGAAGTTTTGCGCTTAAAGTGCGTACGCATTTTGAGGGATCGGCTACAGGCCTTAAATTACCCGTGTACGAATACACGATCGTAAAAATTATTTTCTTGATAATCTTGTTTGATTGCTTTGCGTCACTAGTTTGATTATGCATCAAATTAAATTTTTCGTTTTTGGAATGTTTACACAAGCTGCAACACGTTACTTTAATATAATTGAATTATTTTTTAATAATATCATAAAAAAGTTTACATGGATTATAAAAAAAACAAAGGTGTAATAAATAATATTATTTAAAAGAAAGAAATCAACATTTTTTTAAGTATTACGAAATTAAAAATAAAATATTTTAACAACTTCCTAGTCATTTAAATTGAAATAAACATCTATAAACACCTTTAAACTCAAGCTCATTCAACATTCACTTAACACCAGAGTGAATCAGCCCTCAGATTTATAAATAATTTTTCCTCGTCTTTAAAATAAGCCATATCTTGAAAAACAAACAAAAAACCACATTGCAGGGTCAATCATGCTTCCTCTCTCAATAAGAAATTTACAGTAAATTATTCTCATCCAAGTGCGGGAATAAATTTTTTTCGTTCATCCCTCAAATTAACTGAATAGCTCTCGTTACTCTGAAAATTACAAAGTCACTTTATTCTTCTTTTCGCGAACACGATTACCAACTCTCTCTCTCTCTCTCTCTCTTTCTCTCTGTTTCTCTTTCTTTCGTACCCGCACACACACACACCCATCCTTTTTTCGTAAATGTAAAACAGTAAAAAGAGAAGCGAGCGAGGAGCGAGAGAGCAAAAAGGAGCCGGATAAAACGCAGTCGAAACGAGGGGAACGCAAACAGGTTTACCCTGGTTGCTGGCAGCCTCGGCCCCTTGTCGCTCTCTACGTATATACGTATACGTATACGTCTTCCAACGGGAGCCGCCGCTCGCTGTCGAGTGAGATTTTTCTCGAATCCGCACCCAAAGCTTTTATCCTTCCCTTCGTTTTTTCCTTCTTTACTTATTTTTTCCTTACTCGTCGGAGCGTCAAGTGCACCGCGCGCTCGGCTAACGGCCACGGCGCGATCGAGATCGCGCGATAAGATGCCGCTTTTTTAGTCTTTGGGATTTTAAGAAATATTTATGTACGGATCGGGCGAGCGTAATGCTGCTGCTCCTTTTTTGCGCGCCCGGACAATCGCGCTAATGATTTACTTTTAATTGTTGGAAAGAAGAAATTTATCTCGAATTTATATCGAAATTTGGAATACGTCGATTCCAATGTTTACTTATACTTATAAAAGTTTAAAATATATACCTGATTTTTTATAAATATCTACTCTATGAAGAACATAAAATTCCATCTTGGAAATATTTTACAAGTGGTATAAGCAGAGAAAAATCTCGACTAGATTTTTGTTTGTGAAATAGATAAAAGGATAAAATAAATTTTATTTACGCGAAGAAATTATTCCGATTATAAAAGTATTGGTTATAAAATAGTTTATGTTAATAAATCTTTAGCCTACTTGATAGAATGCAAAGAGTCGTTTTATTGCATTTTACCGTTCCAACTTAAATAATTACAGCAATCTATATTACAAGCGATATAACAAAAGAGAAAGTACACTTATAGGCTCCTTGCATTTTTAGCCCTCTAAAATTTCCATTTTATTGTGCGTCGGCTTCATAAAAATGCACTTAAGCGACTCGTGTATAAATCTCGAGTAAAGCATCGCACGCTCTGATTAAGTGCATGAGCGATGAGCCGCCGCCAGCTCGTCGCATTAACGAGCTATAAGGGACGCATTAAGTGTCCCATGTACATCTAATAATATTGACGGCGTAGTAAAGGATCAGAAGCCATAATAAGTGAGTCAAACAAGCATATTCATTAACTATTACACCTTTTACTGGAAAAATAAGACAATTATTGTAAAATAATCGTTTCAATTTCACGACAATCATATATAAAAAATGAAAAAAAAAGATTAAAATTCGTAAGGATCTTCGCTTTAAGGAATGAAAATAGCTCTACCGATGGGGGCTTAAAAAAAAGGAGAAGGCGAGGCAGCGGCTCCATTTTTAGAACTCGTTGTCGAAAGGAATTAAGCGAGGTCCATCGGCAATTGCGCGCGCCTGATATCGAGCGCTCATATGGATTCTCGCTATGGCAAAGGTCGTCCAGACGCGCCGTCCTCGAAAAAAGTCGAGGGGAGGGTTGAGAGGAAAAAAAGGAGCCGGAGGAGAGAATAAAAGTCTCGAGAGAGGCGCATAATTCGCCAAAGTGCATTAAAAGGCCCGCGCGGCATTGTGAGCTCGCTCGCGCGCACGCGATAATCAGGTTTATACAGGGCTATTTAAGACATTTTTCCTCTCCTTTTTGCCCGCGCGAGCGAGCCCGGGGCCCCTGGCTACGTGTAAGCGTCGATGAGCCGGCTGCTTTTACCGGCGCGCGACATTGAGAGTAAAAAAAAGGGAATATACGTAAGGACGATTGCGTGCGCGCCGATCTGCGACTTTCGATTTCTTTTGCTTATTTCAAGATTCTGAGCTGAACTGTCGTTCGCGTGTCGGTTTTTATTGACGTGCAGCTTGGGACTTTTGATGCCGGCGCTATATAGGTATGTTGTTGTAAAACAAATTAATTGAGTGCCGGCTATTGCCGCGCGGATATGCGGAAAATTTTAACGCGAGGAATCCCTTTATGGAGCATTTTATAGTGCGCCCGATATTCCTTCGTAAAAACTTTATTTTTACGGTATTAATGTAAAGTAATGGTAATAATGATAAGGGAAATAATGGAGCGTAAATTTTGGAAAATGTTCTTGGAAATGTACTTTCGAGTCACATAAGAATAAATTTGAATCAAGAGATCCTAAATATCAATAATTATAATAATCTTAATTAAAGTCTTTAAAAGAAAGATCATTATAATAATTTATCAGCGAACAAACGATAAAATAAATATTTCTTTAAAACTACACAACTTTTTATACTGCATTAAAAAGTGCCTGGATAAAAATATTGAACAAATTTACGTTATTAAATTATAAATCAAAAGAGACATGTTCTGTAGGGTCCTCGGCTGCACTTAACGCATTTAGCCCTGTTAGAATTTGGGTAGGTTACTGCTTAAGTGCACCATTAAGGGCTTTTTCAGATATTCTCAGATGAAGGAAATAATTTTGTCAAAACGTTACTCAGAAAAAATATTCAAGCCTAAGCTTTCTGAGGACTACTCCTAATCCATGTTCTTCCGCCTAGCTAAACGGAAATGAGTTTACCGAAGAAGTAATTTTGGACTCTTAACTTCTTCAATCAGATGCTTCTCGAGAATAATTTATTAATCAGTATAAATCGAGGGCCAATTATTTATAAAGGATATAAAGAGTCAAAGTAAAAAGTTAGTTAGGCTCACTTCCACATTATGTTGGTAGATACAAGCATTCAAATCAAATTACGTAATTAACGTATTTACAAACTGCTCCTGTTTAAGGAAAAAAACTTATAAAAGAAAATACAGCGAATACGAAGTTTATACTTAATCAGCACAATAATTAACAAGTATAAATTTATATGTACGCGGGGATATATTAAACAAAACAAATAATTAATCAACATTGACACCGTTCTGGTTTCGTGCCAGAGTCAGGCGGCAAGGCAAGGCGAACATTGAAAACTATGCGGACGAAGCCAATCTTTTACAAACCTGTTGCATAAACTACAAATCAGAGCTACATATCAGATTTCGACACTGCATTATTTATCCGGTCGGGGCCGGGGCGAGCAGCAACGCAAAGAAAGAAAGAAGGAGAGAAAAAAAAAAGATACCGAAAACAGCGTTGACGTCATTCGCGGCTTACATACAGGTATGTAGCCAGGCTGGAAAAGAGATAAAGGAACAATGCGCTGGTAAATCATTCTTAAAGAGCTCGGGCGCGCAATTGACAAAAGCGGAATGGTGCTCGCGCCCGAGGAAGGCGAGTATAAGAGCCGATAGCGAAAAGGGAAGAACGCAGCGCTTACACGCGTCGAATACCGCAAGCTCCGCGGCCAGTCCTGCGATTACAGCGATAAAAACAGCGGCGTGAAAGCGCATGCAAGAAGAAAAAAAGCATCAAGGATGCTGCCGAAAAAATGCAGAGCGAAGAAGCCTACACGCGTGCGTAGAAAGAAAAAAAGAAAGAGACGAGCAAGTGTCGCGCGCGAAACCTTTATATATAGCCTTTCGAGTCTAATAATGATAATAACGGGCGCAGTGCGCCGATGTATATAATGGGGCCCGGTAAAAATGCGCGCTCTCGCACTTTGCATGTGTGCAGGGGGCTTGGGCCCGATCAATTAACCCGGATCTTAGAACTCGTTCTTCGCGCGCGCTCACAGAATTGCGGCCGCGAGCTGCTATGTTGCTAAATAGCCGCGGCCGCTGCTGCTGCTGCCGGCCGGCGCGCTCTAGCTGTGAAAAATTCTCCGGAGCAAGTGTACCCCCCCGCGCGCCAGTGCGTGATCTTGGGAAAGGATTATTGCTCTAGGTGTGCGTGCGCCAGCGCACCGAGAAAATAGTGACCTTACGAGGGCAGCGTTCTAGCCGCTTAGTGGAAATGCTTGCGCCGATAGCGCGAGCAAGCGGGCAAAAATCAGCCGAGATTGCCATCGGCCGCTTGCTTAATAGCGCAACATTGTTCTCACACGCGCCGAGTTTACGCGCTTTTATTCACTGTGTATCGTGCTGCGGCTGCAAAATCTTATTTATATTCACTTCTGGGATTTTACAAGCTTTTTATATGGGCGCATACTTTTTCTGAGGTAGTTCTGTCTGCGCTGCTATATCAATCAAGATCGAATGTTAAGCGAGTTCGTTTGCATAAATCTTTGAATATTCTACTCAATATTTCTATAAATAGCAGCGGCTATTTTGAAGACGCAGCTTTCTAAATTTCCAGCCGTTATGTTAGAACGAAAGTTTTTAATTTGAAAATTTTATGTAATCGATGCAGTTTATTGCTTAAATTGATTTATTTCTAAAAAAGAATAGAGTGAAGCGAAAAGTATCGGCATTGCATGCTCTCGAAGTTTGAGGTCACTTAAACTCAGTTATATAAATAATTGCATACAAATTTCACATCTTCAAACTCATTGTGATTGACATCTTAGCTTTTCAATAATCATAAGCGGTTAGCGTAGTGGCTTTATTACTCAGAGGTGATAAACAAATCAGAATAACGAGGTGCCAAGCTCAAACTTCGCGCCTAAGTCATGCATTGTAATAGTAAATTTTTAAGACGTAATTTCTGCATCTCAATCGCTACTCCAATACAATGAGATTGCTACATCTTTTTTCTCATCATACGCGGTCGTATTGCTTTTACCTTCCAGAGCTTGACGCGCTGAGAAAAGATCAAGATTCTAATCTAGATTCGAGAAAGTACGCAGAAAATACGATCGGGTAATCATCGTTCGGCAATCATTGTCACACTGACGATCGAAGCTATGATTCGTTTGCAATTATTCCCATTAAAATTATATAAAGAAAGTTATAGACTGGTAATTCTTTGAAATTGCTTTTGGAAAATTCGGTTTATAATAACCTCAATTTGTCTTAATGGTTGAAAAACTATAAAAATCAAATTTCTAATCATTCGCCAATATGTAACCTCTTTAGTCGAAGTAATCGATCTGAAAAGCTTACTACAACCATACAGTCAACTCATATATCTATTGGAATAAAATATTTCGAAGCACTAATTCAAATCGATGAAATAAGCTGGGGCAGGTAGCATCGATCAAAACTACAAAAATTACGATAAATCACCATATGATTATCCATTTTACAATATACACATATTACATTTATTGAGTCGATGACAAAACAACAAGCGAGATTTTTACCGTACGCAAAGCAACACGAAACTTATTCTGAAATATCGTAGATGAAAGGTGCTACGAATCTTCTTACGGAATTACTCATGTTATTAATCAATTCTTACTATTCATTTAATTTCCACACGCGCAACTCTCGATGATTATTAAAAACACGTTACAGAGTGCCGAAATGAAAAAAAAAACTTTAACGAAGTGAAAGAAACTACGCGCTACTCATTGTAATTTGGCTCCGGCTCTGGTAGCTACACTCGTCCAGTATACCTATGTAGAAGAAGAGAGCAAGAGATGGAGTACTGCGTAGACTTCTTATCCAGATTGAATAAATCAAGCAGCACTTGGGTTTCTTTCGGCGGCGCTCGATCGCGAGATTTATAACAGTCGGAACGCAAGGAGAAAGTCATTGACTCAGATTTACATTTAAGCAATAATGGAAGAGCCGCTTATTGTCCGGGCGCCCCGGCTTTACTCGTACATCCACTTTGGTACACTTTCGCCCCGCAAAAAACGGTCCCCCCCTGTTTTCCTTTCGAAACGTGTCAACATCGTTTGAAATTAATTCCGTACAAGAGCGCATTTCTGAGCCAGAATGAGCCTCTGGACTTTTTTACGCGGTTAATGATTCAATTTGGAAGGTTTTATGCTAATTAGGTTGATATTTGTACACCGAGCGAGGATCGCTTGCCTTCCAAAGTTTTTTTTTGGTACACACGGTTTGCGTAACAAATTCTCTGCAGATTGAGAAGCCGTTATCATATTTTCCAACAAATAACCATTAACGTTGTTGCACAACGAGCTTTTCTGAAAAATGAACTTTAATCAAAATTTTTACCCGAATAGAAATTTCGATATCGAGGTTTGAATAGGCAGCGCAGATTTCTGTTGAAAATCTTTTCACGTACACAATCAAAGGATCAAACAATTATAGCAGCTATCATAGCTGTAAACCACAGGCACGAACCGACCTCTATGAAACACAACAAAGGAAGCATTTATTACTCAATGTTACGCATCGGGGAAATATGGGATCTAGACGTGATGTTGGAAATGCTGATATAGAATGGAGCATCGGTGACCTACGTAGGGAAACACTGCACGTACAACGAAATAGACGACTGGAGCGGTGTATGTTTGTATCTAAAGCGGAGTTGAAATATAACGATGTCTTTCAAAGAAAATGGAGAAATAATCATAAATATTTTCTTAAACTGAAAGCACATCGTCCAATTGTAAAAGTGTGTTTGTATAAAATTTGTTGAAGCGGACAATGTAATCATCATTGTAACATTTTTTTTATTAGAAAAACTGAATACTTTGGTAAATACTCCCTCCAACACATGTGCAATTGTTCTTTGTACATAAATAGCATACTCATTAAAACACGTCCAAGATAAGTTGAAAGGAAATGTAGGATATATTCGAAATGGAATTTGGACTTGTCCTTTTGCTTCTGTTTAAAACTCTAAAACTAGCTCTGAAGTATTTTTCAAGATACGAATGCAGCATAACCGGATCACCTTGAACTCCTTGTCGAATTCACTTCGGGTAGTTTTAAATTAAATTCCACAGAATCTACCTGAAGCTAAATATGCACAATAAAAATCATATTTTATCATAATCAGCGTAGCTTTTGCAAACTTGTATTTTTGCAAACGATAAACATTTCCAGGAAGACAAGCGCATTAAAATTCTTCCCCATTGATCAGCATGAAATAATCAGCGCGTTATATTAATTAAAATATCGCTTAATTAATCCAATAAATCAAAGCCTACATAATCCAGAACCAAAGAAAAAACCTCGAACGTCATTCGCCTCGGCGAAGAAAAAGCAAAAAAAATAATCTATCGATAAACATCTATGCAATATCAATCAATCGATACGTACCTATATCCTTGCAATACCCCAGCACCCATGCACGAGTCACGAATTTTAATAGTCTAGCTCGAGCTTGCTCGCGTTATCAGCGTCAGATCGAGCTCTCGGCTATCACTTTCTCGCTCTGCGGCAACGTCCGCGCGCGACACTCCTAGAGCGAGAGCCGCGGCCGCAGCGTAATCTCGAACTGGTTTCTCGAGGAGCAACAGCACTGGGCGAGGAACGCGGACACGCGTGCGGCTCCAAAGGGAGATTAATAACGGGCGGAGGCGAAAAGAAAAGGGGAAAAGAGTAAAAGGAAGAAGAGCGACACAGATTCGCGAGCGAGCAAAGCGAAGCCGCGGCTGGGAGTTCGTAACTCAGCTTTATCGCGCTTCATATATCATTTTTATCTTTCTCTCGCGCTTTATACTTGGGAGCTGGGCGCGAGGCTGTTGCTCGCTTCGGGAAGAGCGCCAGCGGGCTGGAAAAGCAAAGCTTCAAGCTGGAGCTTTCAGCGCGCGGCTGATATGTCCTGGCGTCTGCCCGAGCTGTAAATAAACGAGCGAATTCAGAGAGCCTGACGTTTACTGCTTCGCTGAGTGCTCCTTCTCTGATTGATTAGTTATAGCCGTTTTTGTCTTTATTCTTTCTGGCATAAGAAAGGATAACACTTTAATTAAGCTCAGCGAGCTTTAGAAGCTACTAATTACTCGTTATTGCGCTAGGATTCCGAGCCCGCGGAACGATCGTTAACAATCGTAAGGTACGGCAATTATTAAGAGTCCAGCAGGTCGGGCGTACCTATAATGAAAAAAGAACAGCCGTCAAAACGCTTTCTACATTCGCGCTCATTTATCGAGCCAACTGTTTGGATCTTAGCTATGGTGGCAGATTAGCTCTCGGCGGCGCCGGTCTGCGGCGTTGCGCCACCGTCATTGCCGTGACTCGGTGATAATCGTCATTTGTTTGCACTTGTGCAATAGACCACCTAACCGATTGTGTCCCTCTCTCTCTCTCTCTCGTTCTCGCTCCATCCCTTTCTTCTCGTTCGCGTTCTTTTTATTCTCGAGCTTGCGCTCGCGAACATCTAAAAGGACTAAAGGTATGTAGGTTTATACTTACATGTGTGTTATTCCGAGAGTTTCAGGCAATATAGTCATACATTACGCGCATTCAGCGTGCAAAGATGATGTGCTAGCGCGCGCGCTCGCGCTTCACGGAACAATGAGCATATGAATTCCTTCTGGCATCGCGCCTGAGCATGAGAGAGTAAGAAAGAGTGAGAGAGAGAGAGAGAGAGAGAGAAATGGAATTTCTGAATCGAAGAATGCGGGGTACAGGAGAGGAGCGCGAGCCCAGACAATGATGCATTAACGAGCGCTAAAAATATTAGGTAGTTGGGCAATAATAAAAGAAAGCGATAGCTATTAATACGTAGTTTTATATATCCACGTCATTCCAGACGCGCGAGCTGGCTTTCATTGAATAATGCTCGACGTCAAATAATTATGTCACGCACCAGCGAAGACGCGTCTAGCTTTATGCTGATAGACTAGAAAGAGCTGCGCCACGCACCTATGAGCTCAAGAGCGTTCAACCGAATTCTTATAGCTGCCAGGTAGAAAAATCTTGTTTAAGGAAATCAAACCAAAGTGTTAATCGGGTCATCGATGGCATTGTCCACTTGTAAATACCTATGAAAAGTCATTCTTGTGGAAACAAACGAATCCCTTGCTCCGCTTACCCGTCAGCTCTATCAATAGCTCAGCACGCGTTGCCGACTCTTTGATAAAAAAAAAACAAAAACAAACCACGTTCCTTCGTCCCATCGAGCACGCGAGGCTGATCCGAGCAGAATTTCCAGCGTAAACCAGCGTTTTTGCCCGCTACGCAAAAAGGACGGATGAAACAGACTCCCTCCAACAGTTCGGCGCGTTTTCATGGAGAAAACGAAATTGCTTTTGCATCAGAGAGCGAGAGAAAGAGAGAGAGAGAGAGAGAGAGAGCAGGACGAGGAATATTTCGCAAGCCGCGCTCGCTCGAACTATAAAAGCTGCGCGAAGACGTAATCTCTCGGCTTTTAACGGTACACAAGAGCGGCGCGCGCGCAGCGGCCTTTATTATATTCTTATTGTATTTCCAGGGCATTGTAGAGCGTGGCTATATATACGGATGCAGGCAGCGAAACCGCACGAGCGATACTCTTCTCTATGGATTTTCGCTGGAATATGCATTGATTTTTTTTTTTTT
>JAPYZA010000299.1:0-64265 GCA_030522685.1 Eupelmus azureus
AAAAAAAAAGCAATGTATAACATAAACGACTTAAATCATGATGTATTTGTTGCAGAAAAAGTGGGAATCTATATATTGGCTGGGGGCACAAACAGAACGTGGTTAACTATAGTCCGCCAGGGATGCCGGCCATTCAGGATCAGTACGCGCTTGACTCGGAGCTCGTAGAGATTCGGGATCCGAGCTTCGAGGAGGAGGAGGCTTATCGCATCGCCCACCTGCCTCCGCCCGACGGTAAGTCAATATATACACGTTCATATATCTAGACGCGCCAACACGTAGATATATATATATGTGTGCCATGCGAACTACTCTTCAAAGTCCTTTAATTATGCGAAATTCCTTGAGTTGATCTCACTTTCTCTCTCTCTCTCTCTCTCTCTCTCCTCTCTCACTCTGACTTTTGCCCTTCCAGATGAGGAAGAGGAGGAAGAGACCGAAGAAGACGACGAGGATGACGAGGACTGAAACTTTGGAAATTAATTAAGCTTTGTACGTTTCTTCTGGTGATTTGTAAGCCGTTTTTCTTGTGAGTAACCAATTTTTCATCCTGCAATTTGGTTTTAGAAAAGATTTTTTACTTATTAATGATTGCAAGAAAAATTTCGTCGAAAATAATAACGTCGATCACCTTATCTGAAAGATCTATTCTATTTTTTAAACTTATCCTAATAGTTCCTAGTATGTATTCAATAAAAATTTGGCATTAAAAGATCTGCCCTTTCATTCTGTCCCCTTATATGCTTTATGAGATCCTGATACATGTACTTTCTATTTACTATACATATAAATATAAATATGTATCATATGTGAATGGATTATATATAATAGCGCTTTTACTAACTGCGAATCACATTAGTATTTCTATTTATCTACTGTGGCAGAATGTTTCCGCTACATATCCGCATAAGATAAACAGTTTTCTACATTATCTACAATCGCTCTTTGTATTTATCGACGACTGGCTTTTCGAAGAAATTTCGTCTGACTTTTTATAGATGGAGACTTCGCAGTACGCTTTGTTTTCATTTTCAAAAGAACATGTGGCTTGAATTATAACCTTACTTTTATGTTTGAAAACTTTGTTAATTGTATGCCGGTAGAAGTATTTAATTCGTTTCAAAAATGACAGAAAGTGAATGTTCTTTACGTCCATTAAATTGTGAATTAAATTACCTATCAGTTCCTGATGGCTCCACTATGTTTATGCAAGGTATTTTCATTCCACTAAAATAAAATTATTATATTATTATTAAGTGATTTTATATATTTGTTTTAAATATAAGTATCTTTTACCCTTTTTTTATTGATATTTTATTATTTTTATAATCAATTATAAAACGCTGCATTTGTGTTTTAATATTTACCATTATTTATGAATTTTTTTTTATATTTATTGTATTTACAGGTGATACAGCTGTAATAGCAGGTGTTTATGGCCCCATTGAAGCTAAAATACAAAAAATGTTTCATAATAAAGCAAATGTTGAAGCAACATTTGGCCCAATCAAAGGACCACCAAGTAAGGATATATATAAGTTGCCATTTAAGTTAGAAATATTATTACATTGCTTATTTATAATATATTATATTAACTATTAACAGGTATAAGTGATAGATTATTAGAATTGTATATAAAGGATACATGCGAAGGATCAATTCTTACTTCACTGCATCCTGCATCTAGTATTTCAATCAACATACAGGAACTACAAGATTGTGGAGGAGTAGGTGTTATAAAATTGATTAAAATAAGAATATTCTATAAATATCATTATTTTTTTTTCTTCATAGTTATTAGCTTGTGCTATCAATGCGGCATGTTTGGCCTTAATTAATTCAGGTCTATCAATGAAATTTACTTTTGCTGCTGTAAATTGTATGATTGAAAATGATTCAAAAAGAATAATTGTAGATCCAAACGCGCTACAATTACAAGTACGTAAAAGAATAAGTGTAAAAATAATTGAAACTATTTAATATGCAATAACAATTAATTAATAAATTTTTGCAGAATGCCAAAGCTACTTTCACATTTATCTTTGATAGTGTCAAAAAAGAACTTATCGGCTGTCAAAGCAGTGGACGATTTTCAGAACAAGAGTTATTAGAATCTGTAAATAAATGTAAAGAAGCAAGTCAATACATATTTGACTTTTTTAGAAATATTGTAACAAAATATGCAACTGCGATATAATTGTTATGTATAATGTAAAGAAGTATTCTAGTATTTTTATTCAATATTTTGTAAATTATTTTTTATGTTAATTAAATATAAGTCATATTAGTATATTATTTGTGAAACTTTACAAATAATTTAAAATTATTACTAAATTATATTTATACCTTTGGAGTAAAATTGTTCCTCGGAATTCCGTAAGATGGCAGAAAATGTTTCACTGATAAGTGCTGCCACCATCCTTCCAGTAAAACTAACGCGGGAACCTGTTAAATCAACTCTTATCATTATAATTGATTAATAAAAGAAAGTTTAGTATTTTAAATTGGTTTATTGTTTATAAATTAATTATTTTATTCTACAGTTGGTTTTTTCTAAAACTACCTGTTCTGATTGAAATACTATTGTTACAAATTTGCATTTAATATTATTCTTGGGTCTTGGTAAAAATAAAAAGATCCGTGTTGAGATTTCATTAAATAGGCCGAAAAATTCAAATTATGAATAATTGTAGTATTATCTTTTAAAAAATATTTTTAACGCAAAATTTAAATATTTCATTTACAAAAGTACAAAAAAAAATTATAAAAAAAGTAATAAAACCACATAATGGTAAATCATCACAATAAAAATCTAATATTTTGTAAATTTTTTGTCTGTGTGGTGACGATTTCACGACCTACTGAAGACAACTAACTAGGAGTGTGTCACACCTTCCGGTGTCAGATCTGAATGAAACTTTGGGATATGTTTTTAGGTACCAAAAAATAAACAAAGCCGCAGTCATAAGGTCTAGCGCTTCGGAAATCTCAAGTTATTAGACGTTTGTTGTTTTATTTTAAGGAAATGTGAAAAAGGAGCTTTTACTTAAAATATGTCTAATTTAGTGTAGAAATATCCTAAATCAATTTCTAACATAACTATAATCAAAATAGAGAAATCATGCTTCAATTTGCTGTTTTCGGAATAAAGAATTAGTAATTAGAACCAGAGTTATGCTTGTTTAAAGTTGAACAACTAAAACGCACTTATAAACTATAAAATTCTACAGGTTGGAATTTATATGATTTTTGGTACACTTATATTGCTCAACTTTAAACAAGCATAACTCTGGATCTAATTACTAATTCTTTATTCCGAAAACAGCAAACTGAAGCATGATTTCTCTATTTTGATTATAGTTATATTAGAAATTGATTTAGGATATTTCTACACTAAATTAGTCATATTTTAAGTAAAAGCTCCTTTTTCACATTTCCCTTAAAATAAGACGAAAAACGTCTGTAACTTGAGTTTTTCGAAGCGTTAGACCATATCTCAGCGGCTTTGTTTATTTTTTGGTACCTAAAACATATCCCAAAGTTCCATTAAGATCTGAGATCCGAAGGTATGACAATCTCCAGGTAAATAAATAGATGATCTAAATCGTATTTTGACATCTAAGAATATAAAATTAAAAATTGTTAAACCGTATAAATGCCCAAAATACTTTCTCAGCAATATTGTAATTTTTCTAAAGATTATTTTCTCAGTGCATAAATAGTTATTGTGCTGCGGCATAAATGTAAAATATTCTTAAAGCTTTTGAAAAAATTATAAAAGTAGTTATACTTCAAAACTAGTTGTACGAAAAGATAATTCTAAGAAAAATCACTTAGAAAAAAATCCAAGAAGTACGAGTCCAGCGCCAATATACGAAAGCGAAGAAAAAAGGCAAAGACGGAATTTTTCGCTTGGCAGACAATTTAAAAGGAG
The DNA here is from genome assembly GCA_030522685.1 of Eupelmus azureus. Taxonomy (NCBI): domain Eukaryota; kingdom Metazoa; phylum Arthropoda; class Insecta; order Hymenoptera; family Eupelmidae; genus Eupelmus; species Eupelmus azureus. Next base: position 3,935 of record JAPYZA010000299.1, read on the forward strand.
GAGCCTTCGGAGGGAGCATGTGCAGCTACTTTCTGCAAATTGTCAGGTGCGTCGAAGCGGTCGCCACGCCCGATCGCCAATCACGTTGGCATCGATACACCTCTTTGTTTCCAAACGCGCTTTGAGTGGGCCGCAAAACTCTTCGACCATCGCGCGCCCACTGTATGTCCATTAAACGCAGAAATGAGGCTCTAGTTGCTTTAGTGTGTTTGTTCTGAAAAAAGTAAGGGGAGCAGACTTCAAGGGGATGGAACGGGCCCGAAATCCTTGGAAATTGTGAGAGTTAAGATGGAGAACGAGTTTGCATCTGTTCTACGTCTGATGTTTTTGGCGAAAAACTTTGTGAAGATAAAAATGTGCGCAGAAGATACAAATTTTCATTTTTCTTTGTTGTTAATTTATTTTTTTCGTTAGAAGTAATAAAAAATAAAAATAAAAAAAAATTACAAATTATAAAGGACTCTTTCACGCGCTGTTACACAGTAATATTGTATGTGTAGAAAAAATTAATAATTCTATTTGAAAAGGTCATTGAAAGATTTTAATATAGCATTTGATTTTCTGAGAGAATAGACTTTCGTCGCTTATATTCTTGGCAGTACTAATTAAAATAATAATGGATAAAAATACAAAAAAAATATTTATTCAAGTAAGTAAAAAATTTAATTCTACTTTTATTTAAGCAATAATAAAAATAAAGTATAAAAATAATTAAAAATTGAGAAATATGAAGAGAGAAAGGAGCAAAAAGTTTAAAGAGGGAGGTAGAGAAAGGATGAGAGAGCTGGGTCAGAGCTTGGACCACGTTTAGCTGAGGTCGCCCCGAGGCCCTTGGACCATTAACAAGGAGCGCGCAGCAATTTATGGACGGGCTCGCTCATTTCCACTTTATTATTATTTTCTCATCTTATAGATGGTCTCTTGCTTGTCGTTTTGTCTTTTCGTCTCTCTCCCTTCTCGCTCTTCCGCCTTCATCCTATACATAAACTTTATTTTTTCCCTTTCCTTTATCCTCGGCCGCTTGCTTTTTCTCTTTCTCTCTCTCTAGCTCTTTTTTCTCCTTTTTGCACATCCTGGATTTAATAACGAGAGTAGAATAGAAAGAGAAAGATGGAGCGCGACTACTAGTGGCATCACGACTTTCGCATTACGGCGACTTCGCGCAGCCTAGGTAGCAGCATATCTTTCTCCCCAGATACGCACGGGACTGCAAAAAACGTTATTGCTTTTAATCTCAAAGTTAATTTCCAGCAGCGGCACGCAGAACCTACATAGGTGTACCTCTTCCTTTTTCACTACACGCAAGAGGATTTTATGATAGGTACGAAGCGATTGACTGGTGATTGAAGCATGCGCCTATGAATAATTTAGACAGGAAGGGGCCTTTTTTTAACCATTAAATTGCGAATAAATATTATTACAGAGCGATATCGCACGGCGCTTTTGATTGATTGGAGGCTGTTAAACTCAAGTGGTATTGCGCTCGCAGATGAATTAATTTCAGGCATTAAATTTTTTTCATGATGATTAATGCATTAGTTCAATCAGATTGTTAAAAAGCGTCAAGTGGAAAATTTTTAATTAATCCAAGTAGCTTGCTTGTTAATATGAAATTCCCACTTCAAAATCATAGGTAAAATTGTTCGCTGTTGTAATAATTGTTAATAAAAATATATAGATAAATATAGTAAGATAAACATGTATAATTTAGGGTATATAGATTATTCTATAGGTTCCATTAAAATTTAAAGCACTCACGTTCAACGCTAAAAGATGGAAATGAAACTGTAAGCCCGGTAGCCTAAAAAACGCGAGAAAAGGAGTCGCGAAGGAGCGGCTGGTCTTGGCGTGCGAAATAGATCGCGCCCATATCCTAGCGACTACCATTTTTCTGGCTTCTCCCTTTTTTTCTCGGCACTGCGCGGGCCCTACACTTAAGACGCACGGCTCGGCAGCTCGGCGGCAGCTCATTGGCGAGCGAGGGTTGTTACGTGAAATTAGCATCCAAGATCGGCCGAGGAAAGTAATCGCTTCCGAGGGCCCGCGATTGGACAGCGAGCGAGCCTCGTCCGGCAGCCGGCCGACGCGCAGTCCCATTGGTCGATAGATTTACGACGGCGTTGCATGCGCTCCGACGTTCAAACAGCGAAATTTTCTTTCCTCCTTCTTTAGAGCTATTCTCCTTCTTGGCGCCTTTATTTGCCGCTTTCTTGCTTTTTAACCCGCTTCTCTGCATGTGGCTCATTTTTCCGAATAAAAGAGTTTTTTAGCTGCTAAATAGTATCGGCTTTGAAATGCTTTCTTAAATAAATTTTTTAACTTCTTTCTTCAAGTAAAGTCTTTCCAAGATAAAACTCTGCTATTTGTATAATTCGCATGATTTCTGCGAATCAACCAAATTACAATCAAATACGTCAGTTTTTAGGCTTTGAAAAACTATTATTACGTTAGAAAGAATTTGTATATTTTAAATTAAGAGCTTCAAATGACACGTTGATTTCTTCATGCTCATCGCCACAAAGTCACTTGTCTTCTCACCGTATATGAATGTACGATAAATCATATTGCGGTTTTCGGCTGAGGTCAAAGTTAAAAAGAAAAAACGTTAACCAATGCTGCTCATTTAGAGCTTCCAAAGAAGGCACGCACGGCGTGTTCTTTTAGTATGTTTCGATGGTGATGATCGAGCTCGAAAGGCCATTAACGATTGTCCATCAGAGCAGGTATGTCGGTGGGATAATGGCCCACTTTCTTATCAGATTCGTTGAGTGAAAGAAAAATAAAATCTTTATACAAAAAAGCGATCTATTTGCATAAATTACTACCGCGTCTTTAAATTTTTCCTCTTGTCATCCTGCCCAGCAGTTGCTTTGCATAACAAGACCAGTAAGAGACTATACCAGCATTTGCTTCTATTGTTGTGATGTCCACATACTTATCGATGCGATCGAGTTGTAGTTTCAAAGGATCACTCGAATTTTAATAAGCTAAAGCGTATTTGGTTGATTTCAATAAAAGATTTTCTGATTTTTCGATTCTTCCGCGAATTTTGCGCAAGTTGTTTCTCAAAATTTAAATGCGTGATTACACAATGTCATCATGTATATATGTATATTGAAAGCGATGGGTTCTTCGAAAATGATGACGTTACATTTTTTGTTGCATACACATCGTGTCAGTTCAGCGTAGCCTCTTCGATCCCGCAACGTTCCTCAAAGAGTGATCAACCGGTTTCTCCAGGCCTGCTGAACGACGCATAGCAAGATCGAACATCAGATTTCTCGATCCTTGACCCCTACATACCTATCTATCTATTTATCTCTGTGTTCGTGTGTCTATGCGTATGAAGCTTCGCTGTATCTCTTATTTTCATCATTTATTTTTCTTTTCTTCTTCTATTGTCTTATTATGAGTGACCTTTTTCTTGTGTACATTATAACTCCTTAATGCACAACGCTAAGTACTTCTATTGCAATTGTGTAAACTTTCCGTTTATAGTGAATCGAAACAGAAAAGATGAGTGTAAGCCATTGTGTAAACTTTCCGTTTATAGTGTATCGAAACAGAAAAGATGAGTGAATGAAGATGAGAAAATTAAATAATAACATGAACTTTGACAGGAAATTTTTTTTTCGATATTCTCATTTCAGATAATAAAAAACCTCATTAAAAAATTATAAGAAATCAAAGTTAATTTAGTAAAAAGTTAAATGAAGCAAAAAAAACCTATACGTTTTTCTTAATGTTTTCGATATAATTAATATTATGATAATTTAACTTTTATAAAATTTTTAAGTATATTTAATACTTTTTATTTAAGATTTCATAGCTAAAAAATATTGCGACCAATTACATTAAATTAGCGTGCGATGCTGATGCACAGTTCTAGTGGATAAACGAATCTCGATAAATGAAGGTGAACTGACACCGCCATGACTTTCATAATTTTTTCTGGAGATTTCAATTTATTTACCAGACCCGTTAGTCACGTCCTTCAACTGCTTAAAAGCTCGTTTATTGGTTTAAAATATAGGTAGACAAGTATGACAAAGACCTTATCGAAGACTTTTTCAAATTGTCATTTATTTTTATTAAAAACAAAGCAATTTTCATTTTTATGTATTAAATATATCATTATAAAATGCCGCGTTTACGATTCTGATTCTGAAATATACTATTTGATTAATACTTTTTTGAATTTCGCCATTTTTCATTTTCTGTAAAAAAAAGCTGACAAAAATGAAAAGAGTTAGTTAGTTTTAATATTTCTAGATTCCTGAGATATGTTAATTTTTCTTTTTTCGAAAAACATTACAGAGGAATAGTTAATTACTAAAATATTACCGAATAAAAAATTCGAAGGTGTTGTTTTGGTCTGCATAAAAATAAAATAAAAACGTTGATTGTAAAAAATAAAATACTGTACAATTTTATTTAATTATGTTCATTAAAATATAGTATCGTCAGTTTTTAACAGCATTTCAAATTCAAAGACAAGAATTTTTGTTTATATGAAATTTTAACGTTTGGTATATTTCTGATTTCAGTTTTATAATAATTCAAGGTATATCTTGCTTCTGTATGCACGTACTGACATACTTCAAATATGTCTCTGACGGCAGGCACGAAAGGTCGACACAATAGTGATTCTTGGTTTCTGAAATACGCACTTGCAAATTAGTGATCATATCGTGACACTTTAGATCAGGTCCCCTTATTTTGAGAGATTTGCTCTCCTGTCCAGCGGCTGTGATCGTTGAAACGTTAAAGTCACGGCAATCTTCATGAGGGTTCGGTTTGCTACTGCAACTTGAAGTCGCAACAAGAATCTTGCCTTCGGCTATATTTCGTGTTGCTAACCAACCTATGTTCTTCTTTAGTGCCACCGTTGAGTTTATTGTAGACTTACCAGAGGCGTTGAATTGAGAGCAGATAAGATTTGTTGGTGCATCAGACCCCTGAAGAAAATAATCATATTTAAAATATGTGCAAAACTAATCCTTAAGTTTTAAATTTAATATAAAAAGTAGAAATAGAATTTCATGATTTAATTTAACTTTATTTTGTGAGAATAGTTAAGAGAAAGAGCAATCGCAAAGTTTATTTTAATTATGTAATTAAGTTCGACTGGAATAAGTTCAAGTTGTATACTCAAAATCTGTGAAACGATAAAAAAACTGACTAAATTGAAAGATATTCTAATTAAATCTACTCTTACCGAGTCAGGAACTCTGCAGACAACGAATAATCCATCAGAACCTGAGAAGTAAATACGTGGTGTACTTCCTTCTTGCTCGAGATTGACCTTCTGTAATTCCTTTGCTTCACCAGCTGCGTCTACGAGCAGCACAGTATATTTTTTTTCTTCCTTTACGTATTCGAAAAAGCCCTTCTTTGGTGAATTATTCGAAACCGGAGCTGCGTATCCACTCAGTGTAGCCAGGTAAGGCTGAGGGCCACCGATTTGCTTGCCCTCGAGGTCGTATGCTACTCTACAGTTATCAGTAGTCTCACAAGTTGCTTTGCTGTCTAGAACTACGTGAATCTCGTTCGGATAAAGCACTAGACCGGGCAGGAAGCCCCAGCGTACCTCGTTGATGGGGAAATCTAAGTGGGCGGTCTTGCACGTGTTGATGTTCAGAATTCCGACCTTAAAGTTTTGCTTCTATTGCGGATTGTTTAAAAAGATATTTATTAGTATTATTGAATTAATTTAAAAATTATAATAGCTACACTTTAAGTATTAACCTTACTATTTCTGATTTGCTAGATTTGGAATAAAATTAAAACTTTTTTTATCTTAATTGAAATTATTAAAAATTCACTAATCTGAAGTTTATTATTTTAATATTATTAAAATATTATTTTAAGTTGGAAATACCCTAATCCAACTCAATTGGAAAAACCTGCATCGAGTTCGTGAAAAAAAAATCGTTTCAAGACAAATTATTATAACTTTAGATTTATACTTTAACGCGTAGATAAACTTATTAAAAAATCATTTAAATACGAATTGATTAAGAACTGAGAAATATTTTTAGTGAATTAATTGTTGCTTCAAACTCGGAGAGCTTTGCATATAATATTAGTTTATGTATATTTATCGAATTTTATATTTACTTTCGGATTTACTGTGTCCTTTGTATTATCCCACCAAGCTAAAATGACGTGGTCTTTCTCGAATGGTATAACTTGGAAATAACCATTGAGAAACAACTCTCTGTCCTTTCCTGCGAATATTTTGACTCCGGTACAGGTACGATCCTTCTTGTGCTGTGTCATCAACGTCACGTTACACGTTTTTTCCTCTTTTGGTTTCGTGAACTCGCAGACTGCATAAGGGTAATTGTTGTCGTCTGTACTAAACAATGTGCCTTGTACCAAAGATTTTGAGCTACTAGGAGAAATACGCAATACTTTTTCTGTGATGGTTGGTTCTAAAGCTTGTGCGATTGTACACGTCAGTGCAACGACTAAGAGTGTTCTTGTAATCCACAACATCTTGATTTTGTTTGTGCTATAAATTATACAATTTATTACGTTTTCGTTAAGTATAGTAAACTACTACAAATAAAATAGTGATTTCATCAGTAGATGTGGAATATTTGCGTAAGATTAACTATATCGGTAAATATTATAATTTTATCAATTGCTAACCTTATCTTGTATAAGATACTGAAGCAAAATGAATCATCGATAAAAAAAAAAACATTTAGGTAAAGTGATTTTAATAATAAATTGATAACGGAACTTAGATAGATATATAGATAGATATAGTTTTTATTTCATAATAAAGTACAAAATACAATTCTTTCTTAATAATTTAACTTAATAACAATTCGATTCATGTGTTCAGGTCACATTGTTGGACCTGAAACCATATCTATCGGTCAAATGATAAATTTAATAAAGTTCTGTAGATAAATTCAGTTTCAAAGTATATACATAAAGGATATCACAAAAATAAATGCTGTATGATGTGGAACTCTAAGCTCTTTGACATCCCCCCCCCCCTCCCCACAGGACCTCTGGGAACGTGTCCAGTAAAAAAGATGCTAAGTTAAATAAACTGATGGGAAGTTGGACACCGTATTCTGAAGGAGGAAATGGTGAAAATAAAATGGTCCAACGTATTGAGATAGTAGGTACAGTATGAGGAAAATTTTCAAAGCGATGCGCCGAAAACATAAGATTCAAAAGAAGATCTAATGTAAAAAAAAACAACTCATAATAAATGAAGTCCTCAGTCAATTAATCCTCTTATAGGCGAGCGCTATGTAACGCTTATATACCATCCGATTAGACTCCGTTTAAACTCTACTGATTACATATTCTACATAGAAAACACATTAATGATTACTTTATGACAACCTAAGGACTTTCTTTAAATTTAAAAAAATAAAAAATATCTAAAACAGAAAAAAATAAAGAGAAAAAACGAAATCTTTTAGTATGAACCAATCTCTGATTTTATTATTTGTTTTTGTGTTACACTTTAAAATATTACTTAATTTTAATTACAGTATCTATGATTTGAATTGATGAAAAGTTTAGATTGACTAAATATAATTAAACAAACTCACTTACAAGATGTTGTCAATTCCACAGCTTGTTCTAGACTGAACACGCTTTATCTTTAGCAAGAGAAAACGACTCCTAGCTGATTATAAAGCTATGTGGTAAATTTAAACCTTCTTTGAATTCACATATAGTAATTAGTTTGATAACCGGTATGCTTTCTGAGTAAACACTAATCGCTATCATTGCATAAAAATTTTTTCCTTATAATATTATAGCAATAACATTGTGTTTGGAATGATTTTCCTCATTGACAAAATGACGCATCACGTTCACTTTTTCAATGTATGCTTGTAGTAGCTCGATGTTTCGACGAAACGATCTTCCATGCACTTAATCATTTTATCAACGAGGAAAATAATTGTAAATATAAAAACTACTTTACTGCGAATTGCAGTGCATTAACAGACACTACCGGTAAGTACATGCATTTGGATTAGCTGTAAAAAAGATTAATAATTCAAGGTTTAAAATACGAAAATAAAATTATTGTTTTTATGTGAATTTTATGTGACTTTAACTTTATCGGTTATAAAAATAATAATAGTTGTATAGTGCATATATTGGGGGTTAATCACGACAACTAGCTGTATATAATAGCACGGTAGCGCCAGTGATCGCTTCGCCTACTTGTCACCAGGGCGCTGCCGCGCCCTTTAATACATTAAATTACTAAATTTTTACATTTTAAAATAAACTTTTACTTGTTAAATAAAAACTATAAGTACAAAAGAGATTAAAAAATAATCTTCTAGTTTCAAAATTTATCTTTTCTACAAGTGATATTTGCTTGGCGAACATTTATTTTTTATACTTATGCAATCTTTGTATGTATACATTCTAATATCTCATAAATTTTATGTACTTAAATATTATCTTACTATTAAATCTGAGTTTTCCTGTATTATTAAAGCTGTTTATGAGTTCGATAAAGTAGTTTAAGTGAAAGCTATTATAAGATAAGAAAAGTTTTTTTTAACCAAAAATAACAATGAATTATCGATTATCTAAGAATTAAAAGGAAGTTAAGTAAAAATAAGAAATTATAGAAATTTTGTGATAACGATATTCAAATTTTTAAAACTTAATGAATAAAAAATGAGCTAACATGTAAATTATGTCATAATTTCTAGAGGTAGCCTCTGGTCCTAAATAGAAAAGAATAGAAAAAAGTTATAATTCGTTTCATAGGTCCTTTGTTTCTGGATATACCACATATTTCACTATGTTTCCTTAATGAGATGTAGCTTATTATTATAGTTATAAGTATTGACACTTCCGATTATTCAAATAGTTGAGAGTAAAAGCTGAATCAGGATTTAATCTTGCAAGTAGTTTTTCAATAAAGTTTGAAGATTGTTTGAATTATTTGAACATAAATATTATATTATCATATGCCAATATCGTTTAATTAGCCTAGTGCAAGGTGAGAAAACTGCAGCGAAGGAAGAAGAGAGAAGAAAGAAAAGAGGGAAGGAAGGCAGGGAGAAATAGCGATTGAAGTAGAGCGAAAAAATGGAAAAGTGAGAGACTGGAAGAGGACACGCGTTCGCGGCTAAGCGTAGCTAATGAGACTGCTGCTGCTGGTACCATATTTCTCTTTGACGCATCGAAAGCCGCGGCTGGCTGCTGCTGCTGCTGCTGCTGCTGCTGTCGGCCGTCCGTCCTGCGGCTGCCGTCCATTCATCCATCCGGCGTGCTTGAGGGGCCCGCTGTTGGAGCCTTTAGGAAGGGAGCGAGATTGACATGGCACGCTGTCCCCGTTGACAAGAATGTGACAGCAGAGAACCAAACACTGACCTTGCGCTTGCGCCTCGCGTCAAAGTGGGCGGCGCCAGGCCCACTTCCGGAGGGACTCTCTCAGAGGCCGGAGGGAGGAATATAAAGGAAGACGTATTCTAGGTCCGCGCTACGCCTCAAAGATGGCTCGTCAAGCATAAGTAGGCCGAGCAAGCTCTCGAGTAAGTAGAATAGTCCGCTGCTTGGTTAGACGAACAAACCGAATATTTCTCTAATAGATGTCTGAAGCGGTAACTTTCTAACCGATTGATCAGTTAACTGACTTTATTTTTATTATACTTTAGTGAACAACAGATTTTTTTAATAATTTATACTTTCTATATTTAAAATATAATTTTTACTTTAACTGTTAAAAGCAATTGTTTAATGAATTACGTATGTAAAAGGAAAATAACAGGAAAATAAACAAAGTTATCAGTACAAATTTTTTAATCCCGTCAGTCACAGACGCTTCTATAATAGTATCCTATTTTTTTTACTTTTTATATGATTTATTTAAAATTTTTTACGAATTACTAAAATTTTTAAAATTTTCAATTAGACTTAAATTAAGACTTAAAATTTTAAACTATTGAGTTATTTTGTAAATGTATAATAATTTATAAATCTTACAAGTAAATATATGCAAAAAAGTATATTTTTGTGAAGTTAATTTGTAAATGAAAGGATGAAGGAAAAGTAATTTTAAACAGACTAGCCTGTTAAACAAACACCAATCAATGTTTGAAAGCTTTATAGCGCCACAGATAAACATTCGTTGGAGAAGGGTAAAAATCAAGGCAATTATCTAAACAAAAGGCGACGTGCGAAGAAAACGAAAGAATAGACGGACAGAAAAAAGCTAAAGAGAATGATAGCGGGTGACAGGTCTGAGTCTCAAGGGAAAAATACAATAGAAAGCAAGCTAATTGATTGAGAGAGGCCCAGCGATCGATCAATCTTTGTAAAAGGCCCTTATTTGGCTGCCCCTTTTGGCGACTCGTGGGACATTAATTGACACAGGGATAGTGGACGCAAGCTATACGATTGTTGTTGCGAATCCACAGAAAAGAAACAGAAGCTGAAAACTGACTGTGTATGCCTCAAGGACGTTGCATGCTGATGGAGTGGACAGATAGTTGAGAAGGAGGTTCTTTGTAGAGAAGGTAAATTGAAGGGATGGTTCGTTATCAAATTTAATGTTTTTCTAATCTATACGATTATTAAAATTATTATTTATACAGGTTCTTTATTTCGAAGATATTTTAAAATCTAAGTAAAAGTCTACTGATTTGCCAATAATTGCGAATTTTTTATGAATATTTTTTCAAACATTTCAAAAGAGCTTAAAGATTACGAAAGGTATAATTTCAAAAGTTTTGTAAAAAAGTGTGGAGATAAAAAAGCAAGAAGTAGTAAAAGCGAAAGGAAGGAAGAAGCAGAGAGAAGTGACGAGACAGAAGAAAAGGTAGAAAAGAAGAAGAGGAGGAGGAAGAAGAAGAAGAAGAAGAAGAAGAGAGGCCCATAAGCCGTCGGAAAGACAGAAATGCCAAGGAGTCCGGATTCGTGTAGGGTGCTTCCCATCTCGAGCGATCGCTCGCGCCGCGAACAAGAAGAGAAGGAACGAAAGACGAACGGGCCCCTCTCTTTCACGTAGGCGGAGCTCTCGCTCTCGCTCTCTCTTTCTGTTCTTGCTTTGTGTCGGCGCTCGCCGCCCTATACACAGCCCTTCGCTCTCGACAAGGACGCGCGCGGCGTCAAAGCCGCCAGCAGAGCAAATAAATAAGCCGAGGGATATGCGAAGAAGACGACGACGACGAGGACTTTCCGTCACCCACGTCCGCGATTGTTTCGCTCCCGTTCTAGCCCGAGGATTTATGTTCGCGGCCAGTTGAGACGTTTGCGCGAGATCGAACGCGATATTCGCAAGGGAGGAGGAGGAGGAGGAGGAGCGAGCCCTAGCTACCAACGTACACGCGCCAGCAGAATCGGCACTCGCTCTTCCCCTCTCTCTCTCTATGAGACTGCTTTCTTTTTTCCTTCTTTCTTTCGTTTGCTCGACCAACAGAGGATATATGTGCGCGAAAGTCACGCTGGCGTCCTGACACAATGCGCCTCTCGACGCTAACCGGCCGCTTCAGTTGACGATCACTCCTTTTCGCATGGGGAACAAGTCCAAGCAGAGAATAGAAGCCCTGACTTTTCGTATCCCCCATTTTTAGTTCGTTTATTTGGATTTTTTATTTTCTTCACTTTTTAAGCTTTCTTTTTCTCTGTCTCTTTGTGCCTTTTACTACTATGTCCAATCGAAAAGTAGGCCGCTGCAGCTAATGTACCGCCCAGTTTAGTTTTACATAATTAAGAATTAAATAAAAACGAATACTAAAAATTAACTTATAAATTGATAAAATCTTTATCGTTTAAAAGAAAAATCAAATCTTTTAATAATAAGTATTACATTATAAGTATTGTAAACCACCTCTTTTTATTCGAAGAAATAGCAAAAATTCAATGCAAATATCTACATGATGATTTTTCTGTTATAAATGCACAACGCTCTATAAAAGTGCATTAAAAGAAAGAAAAAAAAGAGTCTTAAACTTAAATAGCGAGTCGGTTGCGAGAGCAAAGAAGACCAAAGAAGCCGAGGCTTGCGCCGGCGGGCAGATTTTACGCTGCGCTCGTGGATCCTCGACAAAATAACACGTTCCCTTTTAATTTCAGTTTACTACTGTAAAATTACACTCGGCTCGGCAATAAGGACAATGGAAGCGTTTCCTACGTATATACTCGCTCTCTTCTCTGGCGGTATACATATATATATCTGCAATGCCGAACCTCAGCACGCCTTGGACTCTCTCTCTCTCTCTCTCTCTGCTCTTTCCAGCCGAACGACAGGTTTGCGGTCTGAGTATTATCCTTCGATCCTTCTTTTTTTCCTTCCTTCCTTCTGCGCCTTCGTTTTTCTCGTTAACGGTTATTAAAACATATACCGAGTAATTGGTATATTTAAAACGACGAGGGCCCACGCTCGTTATGTTCGCCGCGGCGCGGTACACGGCAGCGTTTCTATAGGGACAAATATCGGCGCGGATCGATTGGACTTCAGCTCCTGCAATTTACGGTCCAAGCACAATCAGCGCTTTCGGATAGACGTTAAAACCTTTCGTATTTACGCACTTGTTGATTTTTTTCTTTATTTCTTTGAGAGGCCTTTGAAAAACATAATTGGACATTTTTCCGTTCAATCTATTGCGGAATAAGTCGGCATTTTAATAAATCACCGCTAAATTTTATGCGAGTAATAAAAATCTTTTCGAATTTTAACATTCTAATTACTACTTCAATCTTCGAGAACCGCTTACAAGTTATACTTTACTTTTTATTATTCGTTTTCTTCTTTCTTCAATTTATGTTTTCATTTGGATGATTTGAAAGGTACTTCTTTAATGATTTATAAAATGTCTTTATGCAATTTTAAAAATATTTATCCCAAAGGCACTAAGAAGTTTTACAAAGTGCTAAAAACTCATTCGATTGGGATTCATGTTGTATTGTACATTAGCAAAAGTTTTTCAATAAATGCTGTAAAGTCTTGAAACCTATTCAAACCGAGCTTGAACATACACTTGGCTAACTTATAATTATAAATTCGTTATGAAAAATATAACAAGTATGTTTTTTAATAGCTGCATTTTAAAACCGATGACTCAGCAATTTGACAAAGTTCACAGCGCACTCGGAGTTTTTACTCGTAAAAAAGTTTTGTTCAAAAGTGGCAATAAATGTCATTTATGAATGAATAGCAGTCACAAGTTGCTTCAATGAAATAAAAAGAGACGAAGAATATCTTCGGGCGAAACCACAATTAAAACAAAACGCAAATTCAGATCGCATTAAAGTTTTTTGACTTTTCGAATATTCAGTCTACGTTTGTTACGTACAGTAAAAGTACAGTTCTTTGGCGTTAAAGTTATTATTCAGTAAAATCTTTGCAAGTTTCATCCTTACCAATATAAATATGCTAATTGAGAATATTTTACAAAAGGAGTTAGCGTGATCGATATTAAAGTAGAAAATAAAGTTTTCCATATGTTAATTATATGCAAAGAAAGTAAATAAAGGGTTTAACTTGTAGCCCATGCAAATGGCGCAGAGTTTAAAATGCCTCTTTGAGAGTGCATTGCTGCTCGAGTCTCGGTAAAAGATGCAGCGAGAGTACGCAAAAATACAGAAGGAAAAAGGAAGTGAAGGAAAGAGATGGGGAAGTAAGGGGAGTATACAGGTAGAGAGGTCAGGATTAGCAATCGGCGGCGGCGGCGGCGGCGGCTTCTCCCCTGCCTCCTCGTCCAGCTCCTTTCTTCGGGGGTATTCTTCCTTTTGAATGTGCGCCGGCCAATTAAAATAATTAGCGACGAAACGAACGAGAGCGCGCAGGCTCGCCGATTATAGATGCAGATAAAGAGAGAGGGAAAGAGAGAATCGGAGAAGAGAAACGAAATAAGAAAGACACACGCGAGTGCAAGGGAGGATTTCAAAGCGAGAGACGGAGCAGCCTGTTATTTACGAGGAGGCTGATTTAATAACCGGCGCGGAGTATAACGCTGCCGGCTCAATCGGTGCGCGTGCTCAAAAATGATCGCCGACCGATTGAAAGGGACGAGCCGATCGCCCCCAGCGCCTCCTGGCTACATTCATTTTATAACAGCAGAGAAAAACTCAAGGAAACATTATTAAGCTGCTAGTTGGAATTCTTATATATTTTCCGCGCGCGGCAAAAATACCTTTACCATTATCGACAATCGATTCCAACCAAGAACCAAGCAAAAACTTGTGCTTGCTTTGGCTTTCATGGCTTTTCCGAGACCGTTTCCCAATTTCAACTTTTCATTTTCTCTATTTCAAGAATTTTCCTAATTTTTAACTTATTTATTCTTCCCGGTTAAAAATTTAGTGTCACATTTCTATTAAAAATAAATCAGTTTTTTATCAACATTATTTGTTTCACGATTTATCTAAATATATTATATTAAATAAAAGATACATGCAAATGTCTTAATCAAACTTATCTAATGAAAGATAAACACCAATGAAATTTAAGTATGAATATAATAAATTTTTAAGTATTTTTAATTCATTAGCGTCTTTGGAGCTAATTAATATAAAAATAATGATATTGTTACGTAACAATGTGTGTTTACTCGAAATTCATTGACTAAACTATCGTTCGTTTCGGATTTTTTTGCAAATTAACATACAAATCTGTTGATCCGTTGATAACTGGTCGATCGGCTCATAAAAAGCTCATATACATACAGCGAACACTTTTACTCCTTTCGTCGCTGGCTAACGATAAGAGGGCCCACGACGAGTAGACGTATAAATTTCGCGTATTTACATATCGTTCAATTTAAATGCAGCGCGAGAGCGAGAGTGAGAGAGAGAGAGAGAGAGAGAGAGAGAGAGAGAGCACGTGACGAAAGGGAGCCCCGTCATCTTCATAAATCTTGGTGCGGTCCGCGCCGGATTAACCGACGTACACGTCGGCGTTGTCGGGCATATTGCCGGCGTTCTTTGCTTCGGCTAATCACACGCGCGCGCGAACCGCCAAGTTTAGATTGATATCTTGGTAGCCGGGCAAATTGAACTCGAAGTCTATCTCGCTCAAGGATGAGTATCGAGGGGCTTCTGCTACTCGCATCACGTTTCCTCTGAGATACAAAAATATACGTTTGCTTTGATTTGTTTAATAAACCAGAATTCTTCTTCAAACGTACATCTTATATAATATTTAAAAAGGAATATAGAGTTTCAATTAGTAGTCGAAAAGAAGAAGAAGAAGAAGAAGAAGAAGAAGCGATCGACGAAGAGTGGAAAATAGATGAAAAGAGAACGAAGACGTAGTCAGTCAGTCTGGATAGATAGATAGTGATAAAGAGATGGTGTATAGGTAGGGTTTCCTCAAAGCTCGGCTTGTTCGCCGATCGTAATAACTCAGCCGGAGCCCGGAAAATAAGCTCGCATTGGAGGCACGCAGCGAGCTGGCATCTCTCCTCCTTGAGAGCCGCTTAGAAGCAAAGACGTATACGGGGAGAGTCGAATAAACAATGGAGCCGCGTAACGACAATGGCAAACGACAATGGGAGTCCACTTGCCGGCGGCTGTCAGTGCGTCTTCCCGGCGAAGGAAGGAACGCTCGCGTTCACCATTACGGCGCCGCAGAGAGGGAGGAAGATATAATTTATCGCTTGGACATAGCACGAAGGCCAATGAGTTGTTGCCATAAACAGAGAGGCCTGCAAGTCAAAGCCGCTGCTTGAGGAATGCACTGATTTCTGGTAGCGCGACCGATTCGCCGCTATGTCGGCTGCAGTATATACTGCCCCAGCCGCCGCCGCCAAGCTTGCCGCGCGCGCAGACGGTCTAGCGGCCGCCAACTGACTAGGCAACTTCATGATCGTTACACGCTATAGGCTGCATTCATTTTTATTGCTTTCCATCTGTAATCATTTTTTATTAGCTAGATAGGTATATTTTTAAAAGTTGATTATTTTTTTTTCATACTCATTTTATTTTATTATTTACATTAATTTTACAACAATTACTGCATTCAATTTAATTTAACGAAACCTTTTATAACACATTTTTACATAAGGATAAATTGCTCTAATATATGTGCAAGTATAATTCTATGAGAAAAGATTTAGTAATTACTACATTTTACATGGCATTACTCTGCCTGACAACAAAACGATTTTCAGGAATTCTAGAAATCCTGTAATTTGAATTCCACGATTTACTTGCTTTCCCGCATACTCGTCCGGATCGAATGTCATTACTAGTAACGTACATTACTTTCGTGAAAACATAAGAAATTCCATTATTGCGGTACCGTATTTTAAAACATAAAACTGATTAATTTTTTTTAAATGTATTTTATATCAGTGTTTTATATTATATTACAATTAGTTATTCACAACGCAATATAAATTTTATTTGTAGAATTTACTATTTTATTTTGTAGTAGTAATAAACGTGCGAAATCATTAGTTTTGGGAGGATGAATTTCGATATCGTTAGCTTCTAAAGTTTTATTGACTAATGCTTTTGGACCTTTTAATCTTCGCCAACCTTCAGTTGACTAATGCTTTTGGACCTTTTAATCTTCGCCAACCTTCAGCTACAAAATCAGTATAATTAATTCATTCAGGACCTATAATAATTTTCAAATACTTGGTTAATATAACTACTTGATTAATATATATACATATATATACATACAGATATAAATTAATTAAAAAATTTAGCTAGTTCAACTTTTACTGATGTTGTAGAGTTACTTTTTGTACTTCACAATTTTAAGTTCAATTATAGATGCAAATCATTGGAATGGAGTGACAAATGCAGAAAGGATTCAAGCAAGTCTTACTCAGGATTCAGTCGACTGGGTTGATGTCAGCAGCGTTCATGATCAGGAGGATATCTTGGCTACAGAACCTAAACATCTAGAAAAAGATCATGAAGAAAATAAAAAAAATTTAACGGAACCTCAAATTCAATCCATTCATATAGCAATTGCCAAGCGTGCTAGATAGTTGAAGCCTGCAGAGGATAATTTCGAAGCAAACGAAAATTTTTCCTCCTGTTAAGTAACAAAACAAGATTCATGGAAGAGGGTTGAAATAATATATGAAAGTGGACTCTATTGGACTTCTACGAGCCAAGATGTTGGATAATTGAAAAATTTTTTCTCTAAGATTCATCCGCTAAATGGAAACCAGTTTTGTATACATGATATATGAAATAAAAAGTGATTGAAAATATCCAAATAAAGATTCTTTTTAAAGTGAATTTTTGAATAAATATGTGTAAACATATATGTGTGAATCAGTCGTTTTGATTTGATAAGCGGTAAAAAAGTGAAATCAACTGATGCATCGTGACAAAAGTAAAGAAATCGTGGAAGAACACGTATCTAGCCTGTAGAGCATACAGTCCTGACTAGCTCAGTTACTTTAAATATCGATCAACGTGCCAAGTCGCTTGGGGGTGGAGTCTTTTTCTCTCTCTCTCTCTCTCTCTCTGCCGAGCGAAGTGCAGCTCAGCCATAGAGGCAGACACTCAGCGCATTATCGCGTGCTCGCAACCCTCGCGCTTGGCGCATATTGTGCAGCGCGAATCGGCGCTTGGGATCGCGAGCTACAGCTCAAAGGGTACCGCTCGCTCGCCGTAATCACACGACGACTCGCAACCAGGAGGGTCTTTGACCTCTTCTGCATGGAGAGCCTATGAGCAAAAAATCAACCACACTGGAAGAGAGAAAAAGAGAGAGAAGGGACGTATTTAGAAGGTGGAAGCGATCGCCAGAGGAATTTGCATGGATTAATGAGGAATGTAATTTAATTTTATGTTGATGCGCGCGAGCCGCTCCATTGCACCGCCGCGGCGGCGGCGGCTTTAACTGCCGCTAAAGGATTACTTTGAAGCTAATTATTATATGCGGCTTGTAAGGCTTACTGCTGTTGAGAGAGAGGGCAAAATCTAATATATGTATATATGCTTCTTACGATTCGCTAACAACATTTTTCGTCTTGCAGTTTTTTATGAGCGATGAAGAAAATCTTGCCTTTTTCTGCGCTAGTCTAAGCACCTATGCTTAGAAAATTATGATTAATTAGATTTAGAAATTTTAACAAGCTATGAATATTACGGCTTTAAATCTAAGAATTCGTTAGAAAGATACTTTTAGATATTACATCTTTTTTATAGATTAAATTAATGTAACCTGTTTTCTTTGGCGTGACAAGTCTGAATTTATCATTCAGATTATTTAAAATGTTAAAATTAATACATTTACTAGGTCTAACAAGAAAATTTAATACATTGTTTTTCATTAATGAATAGATGTGTCAAGACTGCAAATGATTCATGTAGGAAAGGATAAAATACAGAGCCTTTATCCTTTTACACTTCCCTTATCGTTAAAAGAGATAAATCATTAAAAGTTAATTTGACACGTAATACTTGTGCGATTGCGACGATAAATAAACAATGTAGTTGTGTAGTTAAAGTACTTCAAGTAATTAATGTTTTATCAACAAGTCTTCATCTACTATAGCAATAGTTACCTTACCGTTTTCATTCAATCAGAATATCATTTAGTAACTTAACAATCATTAAGATATTTTGTATTTATTTAGTTGACAAGCTTGCTAGTGCATTGTTCAGCATATAAACTCACCGCTTTAACTATACAAAATTAGTAAAGAATTACAAGTAGAGTAGCGCATTTGTCATTTGAAAAATTCATGGTCTCTTAATTATTTAGACCTTTATCTGAAATTAATTTTTCCAGCTTTCTCATAGCAGCCCCACATTAATGTGCGAAATTAAAACAGCTGCGCGAGCTCATTTCCATATAGCTTGGACTCGCATCCAAAAGCGTTTAAGCTCGTCGTGCACATATAAAAAATGTTCGCATCGCATGCGCTAGCTGCGCGCGAGCGCGGCAATTTCCGTCGGCTCTGCGCAATTTCTCATAAAGCAGAGCGCAGCTCGCTCGATCTCTCTAACCCCTTTCTCGGCGAAAAGAGGAAAAACACGAGTTAGGGAGAGGATATATATGTATATAAGAGGTTTGCGCGAGCGAGCGTACAAAAGGAGGCGAACTTTTGTTCTCCTCGTCGGTGCACGAGTGTAAGTAACGAGTTCAGAATTTCATTAGCCGGGGCGGCAGCGGCGAGATTATTTTAAAGAGATACGGAATTACCTGATTAGGAGGGAAAAAGTCATTAACTCAGGCGAAACTAATTAACGCGCCGACCGAATAACGCGAGAACGAAGGGTATACAAGAGCCCTTCCAGCCCTAAAGCCATGCCGCAAGCAACGAGCTCTCTTTTGGCTCAGTGCGTCGGTTCCACGCAATCTTTATATATTCGGAGCGAGATCGATCGAGCAATCATCTTCTTGTCCTACTCCTATCATCGAGAGGATCAATCGACCACAGACATTTTCTTCGATCAGACAACTGATGAATTAATCAAACTTTTCTTAGACAATTGGAACTTTCAACTTTTCAGAGTTATAATATTTTTCATTATTTAGAATGATAATATTTTAAATAAAAATTTTAAAACATCCTTTATATTCATGATTTTTACATCTTTGCGTTAAATTTAAAAGTTGAGTTAAAAGTTGATCAGATACATTTTTCTTTTTGTACTTGTATATACTTTTTTCATACTTTTTTCAATCATATGTAACTCTTTGACAAAATTTGCATAAATTAATAATTGACTTTTAGGATCAATTAACATTTTGAAGTTCTTAGTATCATGTACTTGGAAAATAGATTTCAAATTTTTTCCAGATGATCAGTCTACATATATTATTCAATGTATTATGCGAATTTAAAAATATGTAAAACATACGTAATCTAATATAATTTGAAAATATTTCAAATACTTATATTTTGATAGAGAAGTGATGCGACTTTTTTGCAGTTTTT
This sequence comes from Eupelmus azureus, assembly GCA_030522685.1. NCBI lineage: Eukaryota > Metazoa > Arthropoda > Insecta > Hymenoptera > Eupelmidae > Eupelmus > Eupelmus azureus. The sequence continues at coordinate 23,800 of JAPYZA010000299.1, forward strand.
TCTTAGTAAATTTTATTGTTTATACATACACACAATATAGACATTAGATTTTTTTAATTCCTATAAAAAGGAGCATTCTTAAATAATAATTAACTATTACTATACAGAAATAACGTGGCATTATTTTTCCAAAGGTTTATTATATATCATGTATACGATTTTAAAAATTCTTCTACGTGAAAAACATTTCAAATTATTGCCAGCAGACACGACTTTCCATTAAGGTGCTAAGATTATTCTAAAACTTCCATACAATAAAATTCTCTATTTGCAAAACAATAAAGAATATAGAAAAAAAGTTCTTATACCTGGATGGTGGAAATTTAAATCGATCGTAGGCGTCTAGACTTTTGCATGCTGTATAAAACTTCCGTCGGAGAAGAAATGTACTCACGATATCTTTCGTTGTGTTCAACAATTACCGGAAGTAATTATATTAAAATAGTCTTATGCAACTATATTTTCATATACGACTTTATTGAAGAAAATTTTTATTTTTTAAGATCAAATGATGGTTATTGGAAAGCTTTAATTGCGAACTATTGTATACAAATTGATTGTCTATATCTATATAGAAGTAAAAACAGAAGAAATACGATCCAAGATACGTGAGCTAAGACTTATTATTCCCATACACATTTAAATGCTATTTTACGAGTGTATTTCAACTTTTTTCTTTATATAATACAGTGACTTTGATAGAAAAAAGCAATATTCTTTGTTTCTTATATTATGTTCATGTTTATGAGAGTTTTCCCACGCAAAAAAGCCTGCCTTAGTAAAACTGATGTAGCTTATTATTGCAGATGTCAAGATTTTTCGTTTTTGTCTAATAATCAATGTATGGAAAATTAATAAAAAAAAATTAGAGATTCAGAAGCTTTTAGGCTGGACTTTACAGAAAAAATTTGTAATTCATTATAATCTGTAGTTAATTTTAGCACTAGCTAGCTTTTTAACGTTTAAAACTGAAGTGGTTCAGGCTCAAATGATCGTAAAGTGAGAATAAAAGTTGATAGATCGAAAAGGACTATCCGCGAACTATCTAACGCTCGCGCGGTCTGCTTCTCCTGCTGGTAGAGCGCGCCAGGTCTGAGGAACGCGCAAAACTATTTCGGGCAGGCCGAGGTGAAATTCGAAGAGTGAGAGAGCACGCGGAATGTAATCACGGGATTCCCGGCCGCCGCCATCCTTCGGGAGCCGAGCTCTGGATTCTTAACCGTGCCAGCGCGACTGTGTATAGCCGCGCGCGCGTTCGTTACTCGAGCCCGGAGCACGAGCTCGAGGAGCTGACAGTGACAGCTCGCTCTCTCTCTCTCTCGCGAACACGAGGATTTCCAGGACTCTCTTATTATGTGCGCCGTTTGTGGCTAAACATAGGGACCTGGACCCAAGCGGAGCATGCTGTCGACTTACGCGAGATCATCATTTATGTCGATGCGCAATTCTGCGGCCCCCAAAGCTCAGACAGGGAGCTTTCTTATGGCCGGCTTTGCACGCTCAGGTTAAGGATAAGGAAAAGGACCGAGAAGACGTATTTTCGTATTAATTTAAATTTTTACTCTCCCTCATATCTTTTCTTAATTTTGCTTAAACCAAGAATTAATATATGTATTATTGGAATTATAAGACCTTTTCAAAGAAATAGGTTCAACTTGAAATTCCGTTTAAAAATTATTTCTATTTTTTCATACTCTAAACTCTAAACTTAATTATTTTTAATTTAATTTAATACCAGTTGAAAATTTTTAAAATATGCTTCATTTTAACGAGGTAAAACTAAGCAATTTAATGGCACTCATTTGCTTGCCGCGCAACAGCACAACAGTGCATTAAGGTGTAGTCGCTGATACTGAGCATTATCGGCCAAAACTTACGAGTCGCTCGTTATCGTCGCTAGCGTTCGATGCACCATTGTTACTAGCTCCAGGATTATCTTTGCTTTCCCTTCATCGGCGATTCAATCGAGTCACGTTGCTTCTACCTTTAAGCTGATTTTATGCGCAATTATTATTACAAAGAAGCTAGCGTTTCAATTCTTTATGATATAAATTTGAGTAAATTATGCTAAGCTTGTTAAGATTTTATCAGATTCGAATAAAATATGACATTTACGCTCTGATTATGATGCATTTTACTTAACACAGTAATGTGGTAATTAGGGTGTTTAAAAAATTAAATAATTAATTTGTTTCTTAATTAGAGTTACTTTAAAATAACAAAGTACGCATAAAAAGTGTGTATTCTTTAAGACTAATTTAAGATAATATTAAACAATCGTTATACTTAAAATAATAAAATACGTATTCAGATTTTTATTATGATTTTATAAATTCAACGCGAGTAAATCAAGTCGTGTTTTCAACTATAAGTTCGTTTTAAAAAAATGCTATAAAGAAAAGTTGTGTTGAAATCCGAGGATTAAAATGATTTCGTCACGCAGCCATTCCATTGCTCGAAAAAATTGGAGCATCGCAGCCTAGATATATATTGTATAAAACACTTTGAGCTACGGTTGACAATGAATTTCGAGTCCACGGGAGCGTGAAATTTCGGAAATTCTTGGCCTCAGACTGCAGGGCTCAATTATAATGCGAAAGCGGCAAACGAGCGGCGCGCCTTAACGAAGAACGAGCTCGACCTTCCATAATTCTCTGACGCGAGCCAGAAAAATTCTTTCCTTTTTTACCCCCCTTACAGCTGGGCTATATGTATATATAGTGGCTCTAATACTGGCAGTCTCCCGTATTTTTTGTTAATCCAGAAAGATTAAATTCGACTTTACGAGCGAGCTTTTATGAAGCTAAGAGCGACGCATACAGGTTCATCATCATCAAGCGAGCCAAGATAAAAGGTCAAGTCTCTCTTGTGCGATGCAAGAAGGAAGAAGCGTGCGCTGGTGGTGGCGGCGGCGGCGGCGGCGGCGGCAGCGTAAAACGAATTTATGCCCCTTCACGCGCTGCAGCCGACTCGTTATAAGCTGCACTTACAGCGCGCTTTAGTATATCTACGACGAGGCGGTGTCGTTTCTTTCTTCACTGCTACGGCTCTCCTACGGACAATGCGAATTTTCTTTTTTCTCGCGATGTATGTGCAATTTCTCGATGAGCCAGCGTTAAATCCTCGCTCGCACAGCCGGAGCCTTTGCACTCGCTCCGCTACTCGCTTCGCTTTCAGTACCTATAGGTACTTACGGGAGTAGCTTCTGCGCGCACCTTCACTAAGAATGCAATTTTCGTAATGAGATATACAGCGCGTAAACGTTAAGCTTTTTCAACGGCCGCCTTGGCCGCGCTTGGCTCCTTCCTTTCGAAAGACCGGCTACGCTGTGTTTTCATCCTGCCAACTCCACTTCGCTAGCTCACTTATACGCATATACGAGCGATCCTTTGCGTTCCTCTCATTATCTAAATTTTTATTCTCTTTTATATCTATTCGCTTCCAGATTCGTTTTAAGCAATCGATTTCTCATTTAAATATCAATTCAATAAATCCGCATTGAGACTTGAATTTTGTCAAAATCTATCCTGGAACAAGTTCTGTATACCACTCGCTCTATTACACGTAGCCCTAAAATACAGTAATTCCCAGGGTAGCCGACTATAGCTTCTCCTCCGAGTCGGTTGTTTATGGTAATACGGGCTTCGGCTATAAATATTCTTGCAAATACAAAAATTACACCTTTTCCCGGCTGTCGCGATGGGCGCCGATCACGCCAAGCGCGAATTATAGTCGAGCCGCCGTGCGCTGCGATATCGCGAGCCGAGGCATTGAAGTTTGCGCGCTGCGGAGGACGAAAAATTGCAGCAGCGAGCGGGCCTGCATTCGCGCGCCCCACTAATAAGAGGGTGGAGAAAAATTTTGTTCGGGGAGCCACGGAGCCTTGGAGAACGCGAGCTATTTTCGATGGAGGAGGAGATCTCCTGCTGCTGCCGCCGCCGCCGCCGCTGCTGGTTAATCGTCGCGAGTAATGGCGGCTCCATTCGACCTCATTCCTTTTTTTACTTTTTTCCCCTTTGGAATTGGTGTTTTTGATATTACAGACTCGGAACCTTTGGATTCATTAATCTTTCACTTGTTACATTGTTTCACTGTGGATTTTAGACTATATTTTGGCTATGAGATACTTAAATTCTTAATATTTATATATTGGCTGTTTTCTAATAGATTATTTGTAATGGAAAATAAATAATAATGAATTGCTTCTGTTGTATAAAGTATATTATATAAAAGTAAAACATTTGTCAAAATGTATTAATCAAGCATTTTGTTTTATATTATTATCCCAATTTTGTTCTTATTTTATCTTGAAAACACTTCAAGAATAAAGTTCATTAGTTCGTTTTAAAACATGCATTTTTCCCAAACTTTGCCCATGGAGTATGTACAAATTTTTTTTTTTTCATCATGTTCCATCATTGCGTAAGATTTGAAAAATTTTGATAAAGACCTATTTGAGGAATGTTAGAAAATTTATAAGACAAGAAAAAGTAAAAGTAAAAAGTATTTCCTAAGAGTATTATTAGTCGAAATAGACTTTTTATATTGCTTGCTCTAGCAGAAATAAACTTTTTATTGAATCCATAAAGTCAGTGCTTGACAGTGTTTATAAATGTTTCTCTTTTTAGCAGAGCATGATATAAATAAAGTCGAGGAGAGTTAATACTTGAGACGAAAGTGTTAGCCCTTGGAAACCGTAAATAAAATCTCCAACTAGCCAGTACATCAATTTTAAGCACCCGGCCGCTCCCGATGCAGGCCGGCGCAACAATTAAGCGAAAATAAAGATAGCACGTTCTCTCGGTCTCGAATTCCCGCTCTCTCTCTCTCTCTCTCTCTCTCTCGCGGCTCTTCGGGTAATCATCCCTGTGCATGGGTTCGAGGCTGCAGCAACCAAGCGCACACCTTTGAATTACACCGCGCGCAATAATACAGATTTTAAGTTTCGCTTAAAAGTGCGCTGCACGGGCCGCTGGGGCGCGCGTATCGCGATAGGGATTTATTTCCCTTTACTTACTTGCACAGGGCTCTGCGTGCACGCAAGAGAGAAAGAAAGAAAGATTGAAATCGATGTATGGCGGCGGTGGCGGCGGCGGCGGCGAGTAACGAAGCAGCAGTCTTTATAAAAAGGGAGAAAATGGAAGAAGGAAGGCGGAGAGAGGGGGGGGGGTGGGGGGTCGGGGGAAGGGGCGACTAAAACACAGCGCGAGCTGGCGAGAGTGTAATTATGAACGGAGCGAGATCCGGCGAGGCAGATAAGACGCCGGCCGGCCGGCCTCGTGATGGATACTTTCAACGTCTACTTCGCGTCTGCTCCATATTACCTTGGAGAATAGACGAGCGCTCGCGTGTTGTGTGTATACGAGACGCGCGTGGCCATTCTATGTAAATCGCGCTCGTAAAGCTCCTGACACTCGTCTCTGTGTGCAGCATATATGCAACTATATGTGTGTCTAAGTGTGCGTGTGGAACGGCTCCAGCAGGCACATCGCGCTAAAAAGAGCTCGCTTTTATACCGAGTATCTTTAATGATCTTTGACGTACGCGATCGATAACGCGCACTCGCTGCGTAGCGCGCCGCTCTAACGACATTCGGCCTTTGCCGCCTGCCGATATGCTTTATTTCTTCGCTTGCCGCCTCCCTCTCGCCTGCGCCTTCCGCCATTTTTTATATACGCTACTTTGCTTTTTCCGCCTTTTTCTTCGCTTCTCTTCAATTTTCTCTTTAACTTTTTTATGCATTTTGCTGATCCTGATCTACCTACTTGTGTGCGGCTCTCCCAAAAATCTTTAAAAAGCACTAAAATCTAATTAATGCACTCTCGACAGATGGATTATCCAAGCATCTGTCACTGATGCCTGGCTATTGAAAAGTATTCGTTGATAAATACTTTTACTATGTGCTACCTTAAAGAGAACAAGTGATTGAATAAAAGGGGATAAGTAGATCCGCATGCTTTGTAACGGGTAGCTGATCAAATCAGAAGAAGCGAATATTCTCTGAAAATGGATCTATAAATATATCGTTGGCCCAAAGATACTTCATCATTATCGAGCTGGAAGGTATAAAAAAGGAATGAACATGAGCACGTGAGTAGCAATAGGTAGATTAAAGACAGAAAGCACGAAGCTACCGTAACGAGACGATATCGCGACTGAGCTGCAGAGTGGGCTGCCTATAAAGCTGCCGACTAGCTCCCGGCTCATCGGCTCGGCATTTCATTAAACGAAACTCGATTTCAATAAATTTTCCCCGACGACGAAAATTGAAAGGTTGAAATACAGCTCTCGCTCTTGTAGAGCCGCAGACTACTCTAGTCAGTTGATTTTGTTCATTGAGTTTTTCAAAGGCAGAAGGCAGAAGGCAGAAGGCAGAAGGAAGCGAGTGTTGAGCGCGCGAGGTTTTCGAGGGTTGGTGTAATACGCGCGCAGCCGTTTCAAGAGAGGCTTGCAGTCGATCTGCGCGCGCGCCCCTTCCTCGCGCAAAACCGGCCCCAAGCTCGTCTGCTGCAACGGTCCCGCCCAGGCGCGCCGGCCAATAGTCATTAGCTGGGCCCATTAAAGTTCCTCTCTGCACGCATGTGCGCGCTCGCTCGCTCGCCAAAGAGAGAGATAGAAAGAGAGAGGCAAAAATAAGGAAGAGCGTAAAAATATTTAAGAGCGAGAGCGAGAGCGAGAGAGAGAGAGAGAGAGAGAGAGAAGTTTATATTCGACAGGCGAAAGTTGCGCGCGGAAGGCCCTTGGCCTGGCCGCCGTGCGTTTCCAATTAACTCGAGGAGACCTTCCTCTCCTCGAAATCGAGACCTCTTACTCTTCGGACTCTGCATTAACGGCTTATGCTTTGCTTTCTTTTGCCTTTGTTCCGATTATTTTTGCCCTCTTCTTTTTTTTCCCCCCTTTCCTCCTCATTCTGCGAGCTTTCGCGAGCCAAGCACGATGCTATTATAAATACAAGACTCGCTGCGTATGGACATCTGCAGCGAGCCAGCTACGATGAGAGCGAGAGTAATCGAAGAAGAAGTTATGGAGTGAAACATTTCCCTGGATAAATGGAGTGCGCGAGTCGAGCGAGTTAATTATTGTGAAAGAATTTTGTCGACGCGCGCCGCGTACCGATCTCATCATCCTTCCTTTTGCCTTGTTAATTTCATGCAACATCCTTCCTTCCTTCCTTCCTTCCTTCCTTCCTTCATTAAGCGTTCCATTAATGTTTTCATTAGCAGGCAATCTTCGGGTATTTTCTATATATCTTACCGTTAATACTTGAGAGCTTTTCCTACCTGCTTCGACATGTTCTTTAACCTTTTTTTCTCAGTCATTTAAGCTATACTAAAAATGTCCTATATACTTGGCTCTAAAAAATCGTTTTCCTTCGAAAAATTCTAAAAACAAGCACTCTATTGCCGAAAAAGGATAAGAAACAGAAAGCTATGGGCATGTGGCAAGGTTTGGTAAAAAAATAATGCCAATACTGCGTGTGCAGTTTGAGAGTGGCGCAAAGCAAGGGAGAGGGAGAAAGAGGGAGAGAGAGTGACGGCCAGGCAGCTTTGCGGTAGCGCACGCGAGTGATGCGAGGTACACAGCAAAGCAGCAAAGAAGGGGGCGAGCTCAGAGACGAGGGAAGGGCGCAGGGGCGGATCCTGGAGGCGGCCGCTCCTGCACTCGGCAATCAAACGGCACTCGCCGTCGTCGTCCTCGTCGTCTCTCAGCGGATAATCTATGCGCCTCATACAGCCGGCTGCAGCCTGCCTTCGTAATAACTCGCCGCGGTACCACTCAAAGAAAATCCACCTCGGACTTTTCCCGCTCCGCTCGGACTTTTAATGACTGCGCAGAGCTAGATCACCCGGCGCACCGAGCTATTCAAATTTACCCTAATTTATCCTTCGACCTGTGTCTCCAGTGCCAGTCTCCAAGTATAGCGGCTTAATGGGACGCCTTCTTTGATGCTTCTATATCGATTATAATTGCCTTCAATCCAGCTTCCATTCTTTTTCCTATCGCTCATTCATGCGGGATGCGTTTTTCAGGTCGATCGTTTCGGCTCTCGCCTAGATTTTATCAGATTTTACGAGATATCGTTAAAAGAAGGCCAATCTAGTCTGGAATGCTAATTCTCTTATCCATCAGGTAATTATCTACTTTATTAGCTGATATTCAGATTTCTTTTTTTTATAACTTATCTAAAAAGGTTCGATCACTACTAAATACGTTGCGATACTCGTTCCTTATTTTTCTTTGATTTTCATCAATCACATATCTACACTTTGAAAAGCTACTTCCCACGACGATACATGTTTGAATAACTTATTTAAAAAACATTTACTACTAGTGTTTGATAAAAAAATTTTCTTATTTATAAGTGCACACTCTTACGGCATCCCACTATTTATCCACTCGTGTTATTCAACAAGTTATACTTATATACAAGCACTTTCACTAAGAAACGTTGAGTAAACTTTATTTTGACCAGACGGAGAAAACTTCCCAAAATCGTTGATGCTTCAGCAAGAAGGAAAAATTGTCGTTCGCACTTTCCATAAGATAAGTTAGAGCAAGAAGAGATGAAAAAAGAGGAGCTGATCTCTACAGTGATAGAATAAAAGATGGATTCCTCGCGACAGAGCGCTCTAAAATCGCAAGAGGAAGATCGCTTCCTGGCATCGGCCGAGCGGCAACTGCCGAGCTCGGCGCACCGCGTCCACCAGGAGCCGCCGGCTCGGCCGGGCGGATTTCACCTGGCACGAGCGGCTCCCGCTGCGACGCGCCGATTATACCTTTGTGTCCATTAATATGCGCCAGCCGAGCACCAGAGAGAGAGAGCGAGAGAGAGAGAGGCCACTGCTGCCGTCGTCCTATCATTTATCACGCGCTCGCACGCGCCAGAAGCCAAAGACCTCTGCCAGCTTTGAGAGCCGATGCTTCGTTAGTGGCTGCCGGTCCCTTGCCTGCCAGCTAGCTCAAATCGCTTGCTCTAACATCGACATTAAGACTGCTCAACATTTTCGCTTTTTACCATCTAGAAGCAAGTGCTGGTTGAATGCTTTTAATGCTTGTCTTACTATGTAGGGATGTTACTACTTGGAAGTAGCCGAAATCATGATCTGTGTTCAATGAAGCTAAATATTTATCAAGCTGCGTATAATAATTGATTAAGTAAATTATTATATTGATTTAGCTAAAAAATGCCAGAGCCTGTAAAAAGAAAGTATTGAAGGTATACGTAAGCGATATATTTCGCTTGGTAATCCGTTTGTCTGGGCCGCTCGAGCGATCTTGATTCTTGGAGCGGTCAAGCGAACGAAATGAGTCGGCGTTCTCACTGGCAAAAAGAATAAATAAAAAAGTTGAGCTAATACAGCTACAAGAAGGAGTTGGGAGTGTAGAAGCCTTTGGCTTCTTGATCTTGATGCGAGGCTCGGCGTGCAAGCAGGCCAATACACAGTTAACGAGCGCTCGATGAAATCGAGCCTAGCGGAGGCGGCTGCGGCAATTTGACGCGCGACGGTTTAGCGATAAAATAATTACTTCGCGGCGCTTGCGTAAATTATCGTGCGAGCCGCGCTCCGATTAAATCGTCAGCTGCCCACCTAATATACGATCGCTATGAATCCTTGCTGGAGCGGCTGTATAAACGTTTCTAAGAACGCGATCCCCCTCGAGCGATTAACGTCTTGCTCGCGCCTCTCGCTCTGCCAACTCACTTTCAGTTTTCATTACTTATGTGCTTTAAGATCAGATGTATACTTAAGAGGAATTGCCTGCGACATCTGATATCAATGCCTTATTTTTCTAGACAACAGATTTGCACTCGTTTCATTTTATCGAGGAGAACATTAATTTTCCGCTTTTTCTCTTTGAAGTTATCATCGCGGCTATTTGTTTTGTTTAAAGGAAATATTTTGAGCTTTAATCATATAATTGCGGTTCAATGATTGATCAAAATAATTCATGTTCAATAAATTACAGCCGTCATTCCTCGTTTATTGATAAATTTATTTTTCAATGTGGGATAAATAAATTGCAAGCGGGTAGAAGTAATAAAGTTTTTAGGTATATGAAATAAAATTGATGAATGAGCATATATTAACAAATCCGAGTTACTATTGTTATTATAATGAACGAGACGGATTAGTGCTTTTTACATAAGGGACAAATATAGATAGAATAAAAATGTAAAAATATAACTGAAGCAATAAGATTATTCTTTGAGAAATAAAGAAGAAAATAAGGAGTCGGTCGTTAAAAATGATAAAACGTATGTATTTGAAATGCGGAACGAAGCATCCATTACCGAGATTTTGATTTACGCTGTCAACATGAAAGTAACGGTCTTGCTCATTCTTTGAGCAAATTCCTGGCTGTAAGATTGTCATAAAAGAAGAGCTCGGCTCGGCGTGCTTAAAAAACTCGATCGCTTGGTCCCTAATGAGCTGCTCTCCGGCAAAGGAAACGTTGTATATATATATATCCGACGGAATATTAGCGCGCGCTCTCGGCTGCACATATATACGATATATACCTGCTCGCGCCCGTCGCGCAGAGGCATTAATTTCTCTTCGGGGCAGGCGTGGGTGATTTAGTAACTCGCTTCTTATTTTTCCTCCTCTCTCCCTCTCTCTCTCTCCCTCTCTTTCTTTTTTGACTCAAATTCTCTCTCGCTCGCTCGCGCTCGCACGCGTCAATATGTTAATCCCAAGAATATAATTCCAAGCACGGAGAATGCGAGGGACGAGGTTATTACGGCCGAATATTCGGGCCTGGAGTCGATCTCTATGAGCTCGAGGGACGTTGCGCCGTCGTCGTAAATATGAAATATCGAAGAGAGAGGGAGAGAGAGGCCCGCTCGCGTCGTAGCTATGCTGCTTCTTGGAGTAGTCAAACGAAAAGGGTTCAAGTGGTTGTTATTTTTTAGCTTCTTTATCTTTTTTGTTAGGGGGAGGCCAAGTTGATGTATATAAGCGCGCCGCGATGACCATTCGACGCGGTCCGCGTGATTCCCTTTTTCGCATCGCCAATTAGGATGCTTGTATTTTTAGCGCGCTTTACGAGGCTGCCGGCGCGCCGCACCGGCGCTACCTACATTCTCCGCGACGAGCAACGCAGCGCAGTTCGATCTTTTCGCTCGACATAGAATACAGCCTTCCTCGCTGCGCTCTAAGATGCTTACATGCAAATGGCTTGTAGGGTATATTCTTATTTTAAAACTGCCTCTTTGACTTTTTAATGCCCAACAGCTATAAATACTTTCGCGGACATAAATAAATAACGTCATAAGAGGAAGCTTCCCTTGTTCTTACAAGTTGATTACAACTTAAGGATCCAGAGCTTAAATAAATGTAGCCAGTAGTCACAGATTATTCGGTCAGCAGGTTCTTTCAAACTCGCTAGCTAATCTTTTTATTACATTTAAATTGTTTAATTTTTTTCCAAAATTTACAGTACAAAAGTTTTAAGAGCGCACGTTTGTCTAAAATAAATTTACCTCTCCCTGCAGTGTATCTCTTGAAAGCCATTCAGTGAGTGTTGTTAAAGCCGAACTTTCGGTGGAATAAAATTATCTCTATACTGCGCTCGTCATAAAAGCGATTGAAGTTGGTAATAAACGAGTCAAAATGAGCGTCATGTGCGCTTCGCGAGGTAGCTCCGTTCTGCTTGCAAAGCTGGAGAAACGCGGCACGGTGCAGCAGCGCTGCAGAGCGCGCGCGCGCGAAAAAGCGAGCAAAAGGAAAAAGCGGCCGCGTCGGAGCGCTAAGGCAGAGCCAAAACAACAATAACTTACAAGCCACCTTTTCCTCGAAGTCTAACATGAATCGAGGTGGAAAAGAAAGGGCGGGGGACGTTGAACCGAATCGAAAGCAGCGCGCCAGAGGGAAGAAAGAACGAGAAAAGAAGCTTAAAAAGTGAAAAAAAGCCGGCGAAACGAAAAAAATTGGAAGACACGAGAAAGAGAGAGATGGGGAGAGGGAGAGCCAGAGGAACCGGCAGAAAGATAGACACGTATATATACGCTGCGCGTAATAAAATAAAAGACAGAAGTCTCTCTCTCTCTCTCTCTCTGAGCAGCGGCGGCGGCGGCGGCAGCGGAGGATTTTTCGAAAAGGAAATTATAAAAGTCGGACTGGAAATGAGAGGGCCGGCAATAAAGAGGGATGTTTACGAGACATCGGCTCCCGGTGTGCGCGCGCGGCTGCAGCAGCTAAGGCAGCAGCGGCAGCGGCAGCAGCTAACCGTGACATCCCCCTCGGTGTTGTTTATCGAGTCCAACGGGAATCCGGGAGATAATATCGTGCGGTCGGCTCGAGCCAGCCGACGAGAAGAAGCTGCTGCAAGCCTTCGTTATTCGCGATTCGCCGAATACCTATATACACTTCGACTCTCTCTCTCTCGCCCTCTCTCTCTCTCTCTCTCTCTCTCTCTCTCTCTCTCTCTCCTCGCGTCTCTCCTGCGCGACCAGATAGCGCCGCACGACAAATAAGAAGCGCCTACGTATTTGGCGTAAGCGAGCCCGCCGAGCTAGTTGGCCCCAGCCACCTTCAATAACTTATATATCCCCTACCCGCCCTTCACTTTCAAGCGCTTATGGCCTTCTTCCATCGCTTTTTCATTTTCTCCGATACCCTACTCGCCTTTTAACTCTATGCATAACTCTACTTTTTATTACAAGCATTTCGTTTAGAAAACAACACTTTTTTTTTATTTATAAATTTCATTACTTATATTTCCAGAGATTCAGTTTTCAAAATGTACATGAACATTATGTCATTTATTTAACATCCATTGATTTTGTCAAACCAGTATGAACAAATCTATACTTTGAAGGGTTTATAATACGTACTTGGCTTCGAGGCGCTACCGCGCCTCTCGATATACTTGAAAGATTACTTAAAATCAAATTGTGTCATGCAATGTAACAAAATTATGAAAATTTTATAAATAAACTCATGAAATGAAGTGACACACCTCTTCCCCTGCCGTTCGAATAACAGTCCCCTCAACGAAGCGCCTGGAAATACCTGAACATCTTGGAAGCGCACATTCAAGCGGCACATTTAAAATGTCAGGCGCAAACGTTTACGGGTGTCTCCGCGATGATGAGAGAAGAATGCACGTTTGCCAGCTTCATGTCCGTCAAGCGTTTTTCTCAAAAACCTTTATGCAGAACCTTATGCTTCCCCTCCGATGACTCACATAACGGAAGACGAAGCTATAGCGCCAAGGAACGCGGAAGTTATGTATATCTATATACGCATCGAGACGACGAAAGAAGCGCCGCGTATGTGCGAAATTTTCACGCGATGTCGAAGAATTATGCTGCTGCAGCCCACGCGGGAGCTTTTTGAAATAGCGCGCGCTCCAGAATCCTAGACGCCGCGACGACGGCGGCTTTTCGCGCGTATTTTCAAATATAAATAACGCGAGCGCGACGATGCGAGCAATTTTGAAATTCACCGAGCCAAGCGTTCTAGGGACAGGGATGGGAGAGTGAAAATAGAGATTAATATATGAATTTGCTCGCTGAATTAACGGAAAAGAAGAGTCGCCAATGGAAACGGATAAACTTGCTGCAGTAGAGCTACTTATTTTTTTCACTTTAATTATTAGTTTACACTGATATTTTATTGTTTTTCCAATAATAATAAAATTAGCAAGTTTATTAAGGAAATGAGTACAAGTATTATCAAAAATAGTTTTAGATTTTATTTTGTTTTTCATATTTAGAGATTTAAATTGAATGCAAGTATTAAAAATGTTAATAAAATCATGTCTTTAAAACATTTCTGCGCAATTTTTGTTGTAATTTTAATTTAGTTTTCGCTTGGTAATTTCTTAATGTTAATGTGTGTTTATTTTTAACTTATAAAATGGTCAAAATAATTTTGATATATTTTTGAATACAATATTTATTTCATATTTACTAATATTGTTGATAATTTTACTGAAAGTTAGTAAAAAATAAATATACAAAGCCATATGATGAGTCAATCATAGTAACAATTAAATTGACCAAAGCAGTTTCTTTTTTCATCCAATTCACTTTTTATGTATGTAAAAAATGATACTTTTGAAAAAGTTTTGTAAGCATTAATTTGCACTACAAAAAGACATTTATGTACGGATATCTGAAAAATGTCCGAAATAACCCCAATTTACGGTACTTCATAAAATTATCATATTTTAGGTATTATGCAGTGTATCGAGACTCATAAATTTGATAATTATGTTCCATTTACAAATAACCGATATAAAGACGTCGATATTTTTATCGTAAATGTCTGAAATCCACTTATGTCCAGGAGAAATCGCTTAGTTCTTGTATATGTAAACATAAAAGAAATAATGAAAGCATAGCCTTCTTCATTTTGATTATTTACCGTGGTAATTAAAACTCTGAAAAAGCATTTAAGCGACGCTCTGATTTTATTTGCCAACTTTTAACGGTTTTATATATTTTCAGGTTTATTTACTTTATTTGAGCAGCGATAATTTTAGGTAGAGCAAGATAAATAATTAATATTTCTTGGTTAGTTTTACATCCGCGATGCATTTATAAAAGCGTTCATTATACGCGCAAGTGATTAAGCAGGTGACTTACCGGCGCCAATAAATTACAAAATTTGTGTCTCGTCATGCTGACGATACTTGCCTCCTCTGCATGGCTCTTTGCTTTTTTCTTATTTGCATCTACTTATCAGCGTTGAGCGCGTAAGACTAGTATCATATTCGAATCAATCTTTAATGATCGAGTTCCCGACACGCAATATCAACAAACGCCAACAGTTATTTGCATCCAAGTCAATAGATCTCGCACTGGCTTTTTAAACGATCTAGCCGCGAAGCCAATTTATTCAGAGCAGCGCGATCCTCGCGCTTCATTTTAATTCCAACGTTTTCGATACGCGCGCGCGCGCGCGAGAGCTAACGAAATGATTGCTTTGACGCGCGGGGGAAATTAAAAGCTCATTCAAGCTTCAGACTGACAGAGCGCGTCTGGATTTTGCTGCGTGTGTGATTTAGGGGATCGTTTTCGAAAGCAATAATTTCCTGGCATTCCGCAGGCGCGAGCAGCAGCGCGAGAGAGCAGCGCGAGAGAGCAGCGCGCTACCAGCCGAAGCCACAAGTCATTTCCACACCTAACTATTAGGAGGCTGCAAGGAAGAGAACGAGCGAAAAAGAGGGCTAAAAAGCAACGAACGAGCAAGAAGGTATATACGGAAGGAGTCGGAAAAAATGCGCGCCTTCTACAGTGCTAGAAAGGTGCTTAAATAAACCGGCAGGAAGAAAGAGGAGAGCCAACGAAAAGAAACGAGTGCAGCAGCTGTTCGAGAGGCCGAAATTACTATAGTCTGGCCGTCGCAATACCCTCAACGTTTAATAATCATAATAACAATGATGTGACGTTCAATTTTTAGCGGACCCCTCTTCTTTGAGTACTTTCTTAGAATGAAGGATGATTACGATGAACGCGCCGCCGCGCGAGAGAGAAGAAGGACAAATCAAAATGCCTTTACTATCTCATAATACTGAATCAGGAAGTTGATGTAATTTTTTCTTTTATAATCAAATTAGTATTGCGTAATGGCCATTAATGTCGATGAAATTGCGCGCTATTTCAAACTTATTTCATCTTGATAACGAAACAGCGTAATTGGCCAATTTTCCTAAACGAGTTAGCCAAGTTTTATTTCTACCTAATAATAATTATTATTATAATGGCGTAAGTAAGAGAATATACCATTATTATTGCATTCTATAAAAAAAGTTGCTCAAATTGTAATTGTATATTTTTTAATTACGCGCAAGCCTCTTGCACACACACACACACACACACACACACACACACACACACACACACACACACACACACACTTTACGAGAGTAATTACGTTTAATTGAAAGACGATAAAAGTAGATTAATCTTACGTGATGTTTTTAACAGTTGCGCACGATAAATTTAACCTATTGTAATATACAGAAAGAAACTTTTAATCAACATATTATTTTAAAGGTTCGCGCTAGCATTACATGCGTAATTAAAATTATAATGCAGCCTACTCTTAAAGAGCAAAATATTTCATCAATTATTCATGCTATATAGATTGTTATCTCCTCGTAAAACTAATAAAAATAAGCATGAAACAACATTGTAAAGAGTAACGGCACAGCTCGAGGTACAAGGAACTATTGAAAGCTTAATAAGGTAAAAAAAAAGTGAGAGAGTGCGCATCAGGCAGAGATTAGCTTTGGTATGGTCTCGTCAACAGGGTTTCTCCTTCTCACAGGTGCCTAGATGAGTAAAGCCGAAAGGTTACAGAGAAACAAATGAAGAAAATAATCGACAGAGGCCTGCTACGATGTGGGAAACAGAAAGTAGAATGACGGCTTGATTGACGGGAGGCGTTCTCGAGGGCGTTTCCCTGAACACTCGCTCTCTTTTTGGCCGCGTGCGGCGGTGGTGCCGGCTCTCTCTCTCTCTCTCTCTCTCTCTCCCTCTCCCTCGTCCGCCGTATGATGTTACGATCTTTTCGGAGGCGCTTCTTCTTAGTTGCTTTTATATTATTCGAAGAATTGTTTCCATAAATTGTCTACTATGTTGCTGCGCGCTAGAGGCACGCGAGAGAGAGAGCAGTAAACGTGCTGCACTTATTTTACCTTATTTTGATTGCTTCGTTCCGCGAGTTTGCTCTTCCTTTTGTTACTGCGCTAGGTTATTATGAGACTCTGCTAATGGTATTCGAAGGCAATTTTTAGCTGTATTGTAATTTCGATGGAATATCGCTATTAGCTTGGTATGGCTATAATAAAATCGTAGGAATAACATGTTATTTCAAACACTACATTCGTCCTACACTTTGTTCAACATTATTTTTCTTTATGATGAACATTAACAAGTGAATATATTAAAGTAAATATAAAATAATAATTTTTGCTCAACTGGGAGGTAGGTGTTGAATTGTAGATGAGATTATAATATTTGACGATCGATCATTTGGTACGCGCATCTTTGCGATCAATATCTGATCAGGAGGCGCAAAGAAAACACGCCGCGGGAAAGGTTAGCGAGTATGCCGAATGTACGAAGTGACGTTTCATTTGTGCTTGCAAGAAGATGAGAGATGGCGCGTTTGCGCAGTCGAGAATCGCGGATGACAAATTATCAATAACTTTTCCCTGACTTTCGCTCGAGAACATGACTGATGATGCATTCCACGCGCAGCTTTATCAGCTTGGATAGATGCAAGCCGAGACTTGCCTTCTTGCGGTTTCTGGAAAATTGAAAAAAAAAATACATAGTTCAAAGAATGTTTTACAGTTGATACAAAAAGAATTATTTTTTCTTCGTTTATCATTGACGATCTTTCGCTTCATTGATGTATTTATGGTACAACCAGGTTCATTGACGTTCCCCGAACAAAAAGTAATAATAATTAAATTCCAAATTATCCTTTGTGTATAAAAATTAATATTTTTTTACATCTAAGAATTAAAATGTATTTTAATCTTAAACTTGTGTTGAAAGATATAATAATTTTATTTGATATATTCCTTATTATTACAAATCAAGAATTAATCAAGAGCCCTAATAAATTTCTTGGTCACAGTATCTGAAACGTTTCTCAATCTCCTTCAGTTGTCGTGTCAAGTATTTCAAAAGTTTATTAAATTAATTAAAGCCGCGAGTATTTTATCTCCTCTCGCGAGCTGACTCCCCGGCAAAGCAGCCGTGAACGTGCGCAGGCAATTGCGTCAGTGGTTCCTCTCTGAAAAGCCATAAAGCAAGCGGAATGAAAGAAAAAAAAGGCGCAAAAAACGGCGAAAAAGGTCTGGGAGCGGAGACTGGACAGTGCCCGATCAGACGCAAGAGAGAGGTAGGGAGCTGCTTGTATAGCTTTAATTTTAGCAGCGTGATAAATTTTCCGAAAAAGGCCCTCCTGCGAAAGTAAGATAGAGTGACGATCCCCGTAGCCCGTGTCGGTCAAGCTTCACTTTTCGATTGTGTCCCGAGCCTGAGCGTGGAAGAGAAAGAGAGCTGGCTAGGTAGGTATATCAAAAAGACTGGGTATATGTGTATACACGGCTCCTCGCTGTCGGGGGGCCCGCGGCACGGGGTCCAAAATAATTTATAGGCCGGGCATCTGCATCGTAATTGATATTATCCAGCGGAGGGAGAGCGACGCTTTCGGCGTACGCCAAAAAAACATTTCCGCAGCGCGACTTTTCGTCCTGCGCAAAATTACGTTCCTTGCGAATTAATTGCTTTCCTTCGTCTTGTTATTTGCTTTTTTCTCTCCTCTTGCATGTGTACGCGCGCGCGCGTGTCTGCGTGTGTGTGGCTAAAAGAGAGAGAGAGAGAGAGAGAGGGAACGAGATACGAGAGAGATTCACGAGAGGCAGATTTTAGCGGGGACTTAGCTTGCGGGGCCGCAGCGCGCGTTATCTCGTGAGAACGAGTTGGCATTGTTGTATTTTGTTGAATATATGTAGACAGACGAGAGCAGTCTTGCTTAGCTGCGTAAGACGCATTTTTAAGATTACGCTAAATTATTGGCCACGGGCTTGGAGCTTGCCTAGGCCTTATGAATTTCGAATAAATAAGACGTTATATAAAAAAGGCAACTTGCAAAATCAAGATGAATTTTTCACTTGCTCCATAATATCGCATGTAATCCATGTAAAAAACTGACTTGCCTATACTTTGGTATTATTCAATGTGACTAATAAATTCTGAATAGCGAGGTGAAGCTCTGTAGAAAGAGCAATTTTTCTCTCGATTCGGCGAGATTATCAAGTAGTGACAGCACATATGTTGCAAGGGGCAAGGCGTGCACGCGCTCATGCATTCAAAAGCCCTGGAATAATCATACGAAGAGTTTGTCGAGCAGCATAAAAAAGAAAGAAGCTCCGTTCGCGAGCACCTCATAAACACAATTATCCGGAGAAATGCAAGCGGCGTCCGGTCGCTCGCATGCGCGGTTACTTTATACGTCTCATGTAAATGAGAATCTCTTTCTCTGTCTCTCTGCCCTCTCTCTCTCGAGAGAGAGGGAGGGGGGGGGGAGACTCGTAAGGGCTCATTCGCAGTTAATAAGAGCGAAGAAAATCACGCGCATAATCCGAAAGCGAGGCCTCGCACGAATCGATTTAACGGACGGTAGAATTATCGCGTCAATTATTAATGCTCGGAAAGAAAGAGAGAAAGATACTTGCTGCGCGAGCGCGCGCATGGTCACATATCTTGGATTTTACGCGTTTCGCGGTGGTCGGGAGAGGCAGACTGAGAAAGAGAGCCGAAGCGGATCCATGGCGAACAATATAATGGTCGCTGAAGAGGACGCGAGATAGCTGTGCTAGCTGAAAGAGCAGTGGGACGTCCGCTGCTCTTCTTTTTCCTTTTTCTCTTTCTACTCCTCTCTCTCTCTCTCTCTCTCTCTCTCTTTCTATCGCTTTTTTCTCGCCCTTTTTTGACTACCACGCGCTTCTTCGAGCTTTTTTAGCTAGTGAACTGCTGAAGCCACTGCTGCTGCTGCTGCTGCTGCTGCTGCTTCGAGAGAAGGCGAAAAAGAGAGATAAAAAAAAAGAAGAGAGGCTCTCTCTCTCTCTCTCGCTCTGTGGCCTGCAGTATAATTAAAATACAGCTAAGCCTCCAACCGCGCTGCCGAGAGAGTTTCTCTCTGGTTTCATTCTCTTGTCTTGCTTTTTCCTTTCTGCGCTGACTGCCCGCGTGCAGGCTTGCTTTTGCCGTTCCTTTTCTTTTCTCCTATCCTTCTCGCTTGCTCGTCATGTTCACGTGCTTCTTTTCTAATTATTAGTATCCAAAGTTTGGAATGTACCGCACACTTAGCTTGGGTACATGCTGTACATTTTACCTACGTACCAATTTTCCTATACATGATTTTGTCCACGTAATGCTCTTTGACTATTTTTAACAAAAGAACACAAGTTCAATTTTCTTTCCAAGCATTATGACTTTACACTATTTTACCTCAGTAAATTATTGATAAATTTAATAAGTAGAGTCTGGATAGATACGACCCTTTACTACTTAATGAATTGGATCAATGCTATTTTAATATATTACATCAAAAATTTTGGTTGCATTTACGTTGTATTTGTGAGAAAATACACTTTTTTATTCTATTTATTTTCAGAATATATGTACATTTATATTCTTATCTTTAATTCTTTAGAGTGTAAGTTTATAAATTATTCCAAGTTAATAACTCATAAAAAATAGTAAGATTTTTGTAAGATTCGAATGTGAATATGATTTTTTTATGTATTTAGACAATGATATGTACCATAAAATTTTGCAAAAGCAATCGATGTTTTCAACTTTACTTAAATTAATGTCATCTTTTTTTGGTTTTTGTAAAAACATGGATTACTAACAATGAGGCATAATTGATTAGTACTGTGCTTTTTATAAATTTATGCTAATGAATACCTGTAAAAAATATTGTTGAGTATCAGGTATAAATGACAAACTATTTATTAAGAAAATTCTGGTGGAATACAAAAAAAACTGTGTAGAGAAAATAGTTGTATATGCTCTCTCGGGATCAGATACTCGAGTTAATATTTGCGACTCGCAAGTTTCAAATGATAAATGTCCATGTAATGAGATCGTTATCATCGCCGTGCTTTACGATACTCAACAGTTTATCGCTGGAGATGAGAAAAAGAAGGCGATCATTTCTCATATGGAACTTGAGGCACGCAATATAGCAACGAATTTTAAAGTCCTTGCATTTTTTAATCTGTTTATACATATTTTTATCCAGTTAAATTTTTAAGAGATAAAAAATTTGAAAATCTAATTATCTTATAAATAAATACTTTTCTAAAATACTGAATAAGTTCAAATAACTAACTTATCAGAGCAGTCACATTATAACATATTGTGATCGTTTGACGAATATTTAAAAAACTCATTAAATAACTTATTAGTTTTTTATTTAGAACCTAACTTAAGTCACCTTTTAAAAAATTTAATTTATATTGAATTTACTTCTTTAATATTTCTCTGTCTTATGAAAATTTAAAAAATTGCTTATTGCAGGAGATAACTTTTTCTATTTGGAGCAGTCTAATTTATATGCAAACGAATATGTAAATAAAGCTTGATTTCGTTGACTCTTATATTTATTTATACAGTCAATTTTTACTTAATACCAGCATGTAAAAACATGAAACTATAATGTTCCCAGCAAAATAACTTTAATTCATTTTTTAATAGAAATTACGTATAAAAATTACTGTGCACAAAAAATGGATTTTGAATTTTTATATTTAATTCATATTATTAAAATAAGTTTTCTATTCCTCATAATACTAAACAATATTAAATCCTTAAGTAATCAAGTTAAGTTTGTGTTGCCGACATGAGGATATCAAGGTAATCTCGATGTCTAAAAAGAATGTATAAAACTTTAAATAAAGTTAGTATCACGTCGTAATTCGCATTGATTGATCATGTGAATCAATTCAAACAAGAGAAAAATAACTTTAATTTTTTTGTCAGCAAAGTCACATTCTCCTGACAGGATATACATAAATTTCATTGTTATCTGTATGTCTTAATTTATCAGTCCACTATAGAAATAATTTTCGTCTTAAATATTAAATAATTAACTCTCATCTAAACCTTGAATTCCAATTTATAGCAAGAAGCTCGATATTTTGACATATACAAGTATATACACAGATCCGAGAGCTTAGATCCGGTATCACACGTCAAACTTCACAGGACAAGCTTTTTCTCGTTTTGTCCCTGTTTTACTTAAGCGCGCGTGCACACACCGAACATTGCGAGCGCCAGATGATTTTCACGGTATATATATATATATATACATACGTACAGCGACGGATTGCAAATTACTGGGCACGCGGCAGGGAGGCCCAGTGCAGCGTCGTCGGCAAATAATTAATATTCATTACGTATTAACGAAGCCATCGTATAAATTACGAGGAGACAGCGGCAACTACAAGAGAGAGAGAGAGAGAGAGGGAGACAACCTTGTCGGAGCGGGAAGAGAAGGTTGGTAATGCGAGAAACGCCTGCAAGTTTCAGCTGAAGGTTCAGCGAGTTGCCAAGAGATGTAGACACCTGTACGTTTGCGACGGTGTAGCTGTGTTTTTATTTCATTAAAATTTATTTTGATGTTAATATTTAAGTATAATATTATACTCTTAAATTACTTAAATATTTAAATTTCAGATAAAGATTACTTTTTTAATAAATAATGTAAATTTGTTTTTGTTTTCTCGAGATTAATTTCTAAAAACCAATGATAGTTCACTGCTATTTTGGTTCATTAATTTAATATAAAGTAAATTTATTTTTGCTTTTTCGAAACTAATTTCTAAAAATCAATGTTAATTTACTGCTATTCAGGTTCATTAAATTAATATAATAATTATGAAGCAGATACTTTATAGTTTATTCTAAACTAAAAACAATATAATTTACTAATGAAATAAAATATGTACTTTTTTATTGCAACTTTTAATAAGAAACTTTGTTTTTTTTTCTAAAGAATAGTCAAATGCTTATAAATTTTTTCAGCTTCTGATCTCATTTTCCTGAACCCAATCAAATAGTTTACTCTTCTTAGCCACCGAATCGTATGCACTGCACAGAAGAAATTGTGCATAATAAAAAGTTTTTTGCCTGATCCGTAGCCAGAGCATAAGCACTGTATTCCAGGCCTCTTTCTTCCGTAGCCACACGCAGTTTCTCGCAAGACACGACTATTTCATTTTTGATGCTATAAAGAGTTGTTTTATCGCTACGTTTAAGGGTTATTGTACAATAAAAGTGGCATTATTATCAGTTAGAGTCTCGGTACGTGCTAGGGTGCGGCAAAAGACGAGAGAAGAGCGAAGAAACTGCAGGAGAGAACATCGAAAAGGAGGCCGAGGTCGTGAGAAGGCAGAGAGAGAGAGAGAGAGAGAGCAAGAAAGAAGAAACGCGACTGACTGCCGCACGGACTTTATGACTCGTAAAAGCTCGTGAGACACCTTACGCCTCCTCTAGAGTGCGTGATACTACGATGCTAGTCCTATCCTCTTACTGTCACTACTCTCAGTCCTGCGATTACCGGCAACTTCTAATTCTCTTGTCTTCTATTCTATTTCTCTTACCATTTTTGTAATTTTTTCAGATTATTTATTAAATTACAAATTAATTTAGTGTATTACTGAATGTAAAGATAATTTTTTTTTTTGTAACAATAATTACAAAAAATTCCTTTTTTTAATACTCTAGAATTCAATTCAGACATTTTCTATAATAGAAGATGAAGAGATGTTGTAAAAAATTGATTTGTACATTTTCATAGTTTTTGTTTAAAGCAAATACATACTATAACAAAAATTTTCATTTTTCTCTTTCCATTTTGAGTAATGGTGCTTTTAAACGTATTTTCAGTTAGCGCTTTTTAGGCAGCAGGCATTCAGATAAGATAAGAAAGCGGTGTGTTAGTGATTAGTGATAAGGTTTGTGTAAAGTTGAGTTAGCAAGCAAACTTCCAGATCGCGTTTTGCGGAAGCTCGTTGTAAATCTCGTTTCGCAGTCGGAAGACGCGACAAAGCTTAAGCGCGATTACGATGAGAGATATAAAAAATATTTTAGCTCCGCGTGCTCGCTCAAATATTTAGATTAGCTTGTGATTTTGTCCCGCTACTTACAAACGAGAGAGAAGAGAAATAAGCCGCACTCTAAAGCGATACTCACGACGCCTATACAGATATTATCGCGTTCGTGAAAATTGACTTCTACCTGCTTTTTCATTGCCGCGATTCTCTTGAAACTTTAGACTAGGGTTCTCTACTTCTATTTCTTTTCTCATCAGAATGCTGTTTATTCTATAAAAACATAAAATTCTTACTCTAAAATCTTATATATAAAAATTCTCTAATGTAAAAAGTATTTTTAAAATGAAAAAAAGTAAACGCTCTTCTAGGTTGCTTATGATAAAAAAATAATCTTTTGCGAATAATATTTGCAGGAAGAAAATTTAACTTGACAAATTACTTTTCGGAAGCTCGATATTGCGCTTCTTATAACGTTGCAAAACGTTTGGTTACTTATTACATGCATAATAAATTTTGACACACCTTTCATTCGACACGTATAGACACATCAAGAAGACAACTAACGTCAAATAACAAGAGCAGTTGTCAATGGTATCATCACTCATAAGTTTGCAGCCAATCAGGGTCTGACGAAGTTTTATCTTCTTTCCTCACTCGGACCTGTCGTTTTTTCTTTTATATCCATAAGCTCTTGAAGCAAGTATTTGTGCAGAGGTGCTAACGTCGCGCCATATTGAGGCACGCGGGCGAATAGATGGTGAGAGAAAAGGGGGAGGGATAGGAACGAGGGAGGATATTGAGAGCGAGCGAGCGAGCAAGTGAACGTCGGTCGCTAGCGCTGGACATAATTTCCGCCCGACGAGATCGGAATTGCTAATGACGTCACACTACCGCCTTCGTATCATTCGCCGCGGTTGGGGCCATTTGGCGCTCGGGGTATATGTTTGCCATGGCGTTACAGCAGCGATGAAAAAAATTCACGGCGTGTCGCCTCTCTTCATCTCTTCCTTTCAAATTCACCTCGCTCGGGAATTTTTTTTAATTAAAATACATTGCTAGCAATTTTCTTTGATGAATAAACTTTATCTTTTGTAAAATTCAAGTGTTGTACTTGGTTTTAGTAAAAAGTAAGAGGAAAAAAGTTTAATTACCTTCTTTCTGCTTTATTAACAGGATAAGGCTTAGCTAGATCGAATTTAATATAAATATAAAGAAAAAGAAAAGAATTTATAATTTTTTTGTTAATATTTTGCACATATATATTTGAGTTCTAAAACGGCCAGAATTCCGGACTTTCACTCGTCGCGACAGTCTCTCGTCCCTTCTCTCTGTGGATCGCGTCACGAGGGCGATGAGGTTTTTCATTAGCTGAACGCATTCCCACGTCGGACGTTTCACGGACATTTTTAATTACCTACCGGAGGCCATGTCCCTGTATCAGCTGCCAAATATTTCCGCACTTGTCATCGACTTCTTCTGCTACTGGGGTAGCACACCACGGAGATTCGCACTTTGCGTGCGATATATAGATATATAAAGTTGGGATTTTTAGGTCTCGGTCGGTTATTTTCAGTATCTGCATTTCCAGCTATTTCGTTCGTTAACGAAAATTCAATACTCTCTACTATAGTTGGATTTGACGAGCCAGATGGAAATTTGATTTTCTATTTGGAGCTGCCATTTTATTGCATATATCAATTGTTGAATTTTTCAAAGCTTTTGAAAATTTATTATTCCCATTACAAATATTTATATTGATAAATTAATTATTCTTTTCTCAACGGAATCTTTGTTTTATTATTATAAAAAATGTGCAATTAAAATTCGCACAGATTCAGCATAAGCTCTTAAAATCAGAGAGCTTGAGTATTTTGCTGGCATGGAAAACCGGAGCCGAGAGTGAGTGAGAGAGAGAGAGAGAGAGAGGTGAGAATCGCAAAAGCGTTTTAGCGATTCTACTCTCTGGGGGAAAGCCCTCGAAAGCTCTGGCACTTTGCGCTCTTGCGCCCGCGCGAACACGTATTGTGTATTATACGCGCGGGCAGACACTTTGGCTCGAGCGCGTACCTACATGGATGCGTTATAGTGCCATTCAACATCGCTGACAGCCCCGCACAATGTCTTCTTCCTCGACGACGCGTGCCATTTTTCCGGCCGCGCGCTCTCGATCCTGAAGAGATCGCAAGCTGCGGGCTTCGTTTTCAAGGCCGATTCGCTTCACGCCTCGACTCGCTGCGTAAATCTACCTACCTATACATACATCTATGCATGCAGCCCAGACTGACAAGCCTAGAGAATAGGACAACTCGATTCCCCTTCCCTGTCCCCTTTCCCCTTTCCGCTCTCACCTGCAGCACTCCACAACTTTTTCCATTATTCCCTGCGCACTCGTGTTGCAAATCATAATGACGCTTCTTCTTATTCTTCGTCTTTTCCTTAACTCTCAGCTAATGTCATCATGGATACATCCAATTTTATTTTCCACTTTATTGCATTTTATTTGATTCTCTTGTTTTTAAGACTTTTCAGAAAAATATATTAAAGGTCTTTGATATCAGTAAAGATTTCCTTACTCTTATCTGCAAGAAAGCATTTTCAAAAGCGTTAATCTCGATTGTTTTTGCAAGTTTGAAAAGTCATTTCGAAAAAACGCAGCAATAACCCAGCTCGGTTCTTCAAACAACAATTTCACGACAATCAAGATATATATATATATATATAAAATAAAAGATCCTTGCCCTCAGCCGAAAACTGCTATCCAGAGCAGCCGAAGAAAAAGCAAGCAGCCGCAGCGAGTGAAAATACTTAAAAAGCGATAAAAAGAGCGCGCGAAAGCGCAAACATCCTAAATTTCGTAAGTTGCGGGCATGTGCGCGGGCGGGAGCTAGTCGAGGAGAAAGCAGCAGCAGCAGCAGTGCTCTAATGGCCCGCGGGGGTGGGAGATGCTCGTGCACTCAGACGATGCGGTTTCGGTGGCCGGACTTTCGCGGCCCCCAGGAAGGGCGTCACGCCGAGTGAAGACGGACGTCGCGACGCTACTATAAATCCCGGGGCTTACCCGCCGGCACAGTACCAGTAGCAGAAGCAGCGACGGCGGCGGCGGTGGCGGCACTAGCACCAGCAGAACCAGCACCGACCAAGAAGAGTCCGAGAAGCAAGTGCGCAAGCCGACTAACTGCGCCCGACGACGACGACTAACTTTCGCCCCGGCGACAAGTTTGATTACAACGACCGACGAGCTCTCCCTGCAGTCACGGCGTCTTTTTCTTTTCCAAGACCGCCGCTTTGCTAGCCTCTTGCTCTTTTTTTCCCTCCAACTAGCTCTGATCGATTGCTCTTTGCGGCATTTCTTTTCGACGCTGCCGCCGCCACCGCTGCTACCGAGCGAAATGGAAGAAAAACTTTATATAGGCTTCTAAACTCTTGCTCTAATCATATTCTTATATACCTATTTCTATATATCTTCATTCAAGATTTAACAAATTTTACATAGATTTATTAAAAATTATTTACTATATTTAATTTGACTAAATTTTGCATCTTCTTTTGAATTTTTATACAGTATAAAAGCACAAGACTAATGGAAGCAATTCTTCGTTATGAATTTTGTTCTTTGAACTGAAAAATTATTATTTGATTTGAGCTTAGTCTGATTGTAAGTATAATAATATTTTTAAGTTGGAGCAAATGATTGGTAAATAAGTAGAAAATGGAGAAAAAAAATTGAATCGGGCTTATAAGCGATGCAAGGGGAGGAAGGAGTGAGGAGTCCATCTGGCATAATCAATGGCAATATCCTCGCTTGAAATTGAATCGATGGCTGGTCGATTGGGCTAATCCTCGCTCCCTTCCTGCGGGCGTCGCTCGCTTCTCTCATCTCCTCTGCTCACACGTTCAGAGTATTCCTCGGAGAAAATGAGCTTTCTAGCGCGGCCTCGCGTTATCATCGAGCTGAGGGAGGGCTGAGGGAGGCGAGAGAGGGCTTAATGGGCCGAGAGATTCTCGCGTATTTCAGCTGAGAAGCCCCCTCTTACCTTTCGCGGAGGTGGCCCGGTTGCACCTTCTCTCGCTCTCTCGCTCTGCCGCTCTCTCACTCGCTGCCTGGCGCGCTTATCCGAAGGTATATGCGCGCGCGCGCGGGCGCCCAAGTATCCGGACTTATGATGGAAACAATTTAGGAGCTTTAGCCTCCCTCGGCGGGAGCCGGCACACGTGCGCGAGTGTGAGAAAAGGTGCGGAGACGAGAGGGTGAGGCCGCGGCTAAGCCGCAATAAGTCGAGGGATGAGCGCGAGATGTGGCCGAATCGTAGCTCGCATACTGATACCAAGCGCGGCGGCTGTCCTGCTTCTCTCCCTCTTCCCTCCCTCCAACTCTCTCTCTCTCTCTCTTACTCGCTCGCTCGAGCTTTAGCTCCTGGGCCACCTTGCCAAGCGACGCCATATTGCCCAGAGCCTGGGAGAACTATGGCTTCGGAGAATATGTGTGTTTGTGCGAGAGAACGCTAGAAAAATTTTCGCAAAGCGCCGAGGAGAACCTTCTGCCCAACTTATTCCTTTGCTTTCAATAAGCAACCATTCCTTTATCATGCTTTTCCTCTTCTTTTTTCTACTCTATACCATTTTGATAAAAGTTAATTTCGTTATTTGTAGGCTACTGAAATCATAAAAAAAGAAAGCTCCAATTTGACAGTTTTTCTAGCTTGATATATCCAGAAAGAAGCAAAATGAGAATGTAGGTGTCTGTGCAGGAGACGTAAAAAGCAAAGCGCGCACGTGTAGGTAGCAGGAGCGGCAGGAGCGGTATAGAAGCGACAGAATCTAAAGAAGAAGCTCGACGCCGGGACAGTAGCGCTTTGGGCCGGGAGCTCATATAGCGAGGACTGATTACGTATTTAGTAGGAGAAGCGCGCTAGGCAGGTAGCAGAGAGCTAGCGGTGGCGGAAGAGAAAATTCGCTTGTTGGTTCCGCGGTGGCGGTGGTGGCGGCAACGTTGCCAGCACCAGCAGGAGCAGCGGCAGCGGCAGCTCACTGTGCGACCGTTTGAATTATGCATGGACACGGCTTGCCTACACAACGTGTATTGTTTGCCGTATGTATATACACGCGGCGGCAGCGAAAGAGAGACGGAGAGAGAGCCTGATTTTCGAGATCTCTCCCCGCGTGAGAGATCCCACGCTGCGTCTGTGTGCGCGCGCGCAATAGAGGCTACCGGTCATGCGAAAATATCCGCCTCCTTCTTATCAGGAGTGCGCAATGACAGCGGCCTACTACTGTTAGTTGCCACAATTCTTCTGATTCGCTACCTGCATCTTCAATTTACCCTTACTTCGCTTGACTTTGACTTTTGCTTTTGCTTTTGCTTTTTCTAAACGAATTAAAAAATTTAAAGCTGCGTGCTGCTTGCTGCCTTAAGAGAAGCATTAGGTTCCAGTAGAAAAGGTGGCTTTGGTCAGACACTTGTTCAGTTCCATTACAATCCCTAGCCATGATATTCTGCAGTGTCTTCAATTGATCTATTATTCTAACCAGTAATCATCACGACTTTTTGCAAAGAATTTTACCAATGCTTAGGATGAAAATTTCTTTTTACTCTCAAAAAATTTAAATAAGTTGAACTTTAGACTTATCTAGTGCTAATTCATAAAATATCAAAGATAGTAAATTTTCTAGAGTCCCAGTTGAGAAGTCCTCGGATATGCGAGGAATAGTCCGATTCTTCACACTACATAGATGGGTAATCACGAACAAACAATTTTTTTCAACAGCCTTTTCAGACATGAAATACCCTATATAAGTTTCATAAAACTTTTCCTAATTGCACATATGAAAAAATAATAAAGAGAAAAATAAAAATTTAGTACTGTAGTATTATAAAGAATATCGAAGAAAAGAATAAAATTGAAAAGTATCGAGTCACAAAAAATGAAAATAGAAAAAAGCAAAATATATGAGAAATAATGAACAAAAGAAAAAGAGACTGAACGTCTAGAGCGAGGAATAAAAAAAAAATAAGAACAAAAGCAAAAGAGAAAGACGAGAGAGAGAGAGAGAGAGAGTTGCTGACTGCAGGGATGCCACCCTAATTACCTCAGGGGCTCGATAAAAAAAGAGAGGTGAGCTGGAGAGAGAGAGAGAGGGAGAGAGAATAGAAGGGAGGGGGTGGGGGAGAAAAAACGAATTAAAGAAAAGAATGAGGTGGGGCCGGGGGTGAGCTGCTCGTGACAGCCAGCTAATCGGGGTGTTTAAGAGTCTACACTGATCGCTGCTGCCTCGTTAAAACGAGGGCGGTTCAAGAGCGCGGTCCACAGCAAAAGAGAAAGAGAGAAAGAGAAAAAGAGAGAAAGAGCGAGGAAAGGGGGTGACGGAGGTCGCCTTATTTTTTCCTGGTGTGATAATGGGCTTGAATGGATGAAGAAGAAGTGAGACAGAAAGGGAAGGAGCGAAAAAGCACGTGAAACGACGCCTCGGACGCCTCATGATTTACTGCTGACTCTGCTCTTTTTGCATTTTAATTGCTCAATAGTTTCCCTCAATCCCCTGACTTTCCTACTTGAGAGATCAACAATCTCTTTCACTCTTCTCACTTTTTTTTACCCCTCTTTATCCACTTTACTATTTTAAAAATATATATATAATATAAATTGTACAAATAGCTGAAGAAAAGAAAATCGATTTTTACCACATTTTAGCGTCCGAAGTTACGTCAGCATGATACTTGCTCATAATGCCATTCTTCGGCAGCAAATGCGACGACAAGCGCTTTTATAAAATAAAAACCTTTCCATTCCCGTTCCTTCATTATCTGTTATCCGTCTCCGCTGGCTTCCTCCCCTCCACTTTGTGGCACCTACTCAAGATCTCGCCCGAGAGAGCGACGATCTCGATAATTTATTTATTTAGACGGCAAGAGCGAGAAGGACGGAACGAGAAAAAGTAATCAAGGCTGTGCTAATGGCCGCGAGCCTCCCACCCCTCTCGCTTCTCGAATGAAAAGTTTTTTCCGCTCCGAGCTCGCGCGCTCGCTTCTTTTTTCCCTTTCGACGGGGCTGCCGGCCGGCCCTTTCGTTCCGTTCGCCCCCCGTCCCCAACTTCCTATATAATTACGTTGCTCGCGCACGAGAGAGAAAAAATAAATAACGCAGATTAAACGCGTCTAGCACGACTGCCTGATAATCGCGAGCCGACTTAAATGTTTGAATTTAACTCGAGAGGGATACAATGAGGTAATCGCGCTTCAAGAGATTCCGCTCGGGATCGTCGAGCAAGCTCAACCGGATAAGTTATTACTTTTAAGTTAATTAATATTTTAATGCTGCTACTCGCTAGTCCAGTATAGATATTTCTGCAATCTTCATTTTTAGTTTAGTTTCTTTTAAAACTTTTACTTTTCAGATACATAAAAAAAAGTATTTTCTTTAAGGAAAATTCAAAATAATGCTTTAAAAAAGAAAGCTTTTTTCCAACAAAAAATTATTAATTGCACTTTTTATATTACTCTGAAGTTGACTCCTTGGTCGCGCCTTTATATTCCATTGTACTTTTCATTTCATCTATACTTTCCTCCTCGAAACGGAGGGACCATCAGATTGCGTTTCAAGGAAATTGAAACATCCACCGCCTCGAGGTAGAGCAAAACCATGATTTAGGGAACGATTTGAGTTATGTATTCTCTTGCATTAAAGTATTTCAAATGCAAAGCTATCTCACATTTTTCCACTTTCATCGCCGCGGTTTCATTCATTTTAAAACTTTTCACATTATTTTTTATACTTGTTTTCGGGTAATTTTCTTTAAATGGATCATTTCTTTTAACAAAATTAATTATATTACACGTTTATAAACAACTATTTACTACTATTGTTTGATGGAGTTACAGTATAAAAATTACTTTAGTAAAACAAACAGTTGAATATTTTAAAAGTTTTTCAAAGCAATGAGAATAGAAAAAATCGAATAGGATCCAGGCTCAATTATGCTTGATTGTACTCTTCTTTTATTTCTAAAAGCTGTTAGTCTCCTTGCAGCGAGTTGGCTGCACACAGAGGCAGGTATAGAGAGCAGTAGTTGTGCTCAATACTTTCTTGGTAAAATAAAATTTGTCCTTGGCGTGCACTAGTCGCACGGCTAGCTGTATTATTAAAGCCAGAGCCCGTGAAAAGCGAATGAAACGCGCGCTTCGGCACACACACACAGACACACGCTTCTGCACAGTCACACACGTGCCGTTTGTAAAGAAGCGTGTATATCCAGAAAATGCGAGATGCTCGCTCGCAGGTAGCAAGCGGATGTAGCATGCATTATGTATAATACATCACGTTATTGGTTCCCTCAGTGATTCCAGTCTTGGCAGGCGTTATCGCGCGTAGCCCGGCTCTAGTAAAACATAAGCATCGGGAAACGATAAATAAGGGAAACGTGGCCCGCATGCCACCCGCCGCCCTGCCTCCTTGCGAAATCTGCTCTTTTTCTACTCCCTTACTGCTGCTGCTGCTGCTGCTTCTTCTTCTTCTTCTTCTTCTTCTGCCGCTTCTTTCTGTGTCTCACTGGCACTTTTTCCACTCACCTTATCTTTCTTTTCTCCAAGGCGCTACCGATCTTAGGGCATCCTTCTCTTTTTGATGGCATTTTTGCACGTGGCGTCTAACGTGGCTACCGATTTCTTTTTGCGCTCTTTTTGCGGAATTACTTAAGATCGTCGAGGCCTCTCCAAATTTATTTAACGCGCACGGACAAATTCCAGCCAAGCTACGCTCAATTTAATTCAAAAATTTCTTTAATATTTTTTTACCAGATACATGCTGTAGTTTTATTTTATACCTGCTAATTGACTCTCCTTACTTTTTTACTACTTCTTACATAGTTTATAAACCAGCTAGCTATAAATACGCACTCACTGTTTCCTGCGAAACTTTTCTCATTATTAAACTACTTAACTTTCATACTTTTGTTTTACTTTAAAACTTTTATCGAGTAACAAGCTTTCGCAATTTCTATTTTATCAATACGAGAATGTTTTCGCCTTCATTTTCACCTCATTTTTTAACAAGCCCAACGTCCGTATATTGTGCATGAAGTATATCTTATAGATAGAGAAGTAACACTTTCTCAGAAAGGAAACAATTCGTCTATTTTGCAAGCTGAACGATGCATGTAACGCGTGAAAAGAGGGCGATGGCGTAGGCAGTATTTTGACACTTCAAAATCCGACTACAACGGAGCTGAAGACAGGCGATTGATTTAAATCGCTCACTCAGCCTCGCCTTACATTTGTCGCTATTCATCAAATGAATCAGTGCTTAAATATTTCTCTCCCCATAAATAACTCGAGTAGAAAATTAATCTTTTAGTAGTAAAGAATTATATAATATTTATTTACATTTTCTTTTTTTAATAATAAAATAATATTCGTGTAATGTTTCAGGCATATAAATCTGTCATATCTTAGATATTACACAAAAATTTAAATAAAACTAAAATAAGTATTAATATGATAGTAGAATATTGTCTAACTACACTCGACTTGTTCTACTTCCACCAGTTTAAGTTTATAGTAGATTTTTGAAAAACTTTAGGATTGTTTTTCTTGAAATTGTTCCTCGAAATTAGAATAGCTCGATAAAGAAGAGTAAAGTATATAGCAGTAAAAGTTCGAGCCTGCCGAAATCCCCGAATTTCCAAAAATACAACTTTGTCCCGCCCTCCTTGCAAAGAAAAGATCGTACGGAAAAACTTTAACTTCGCACTTCTCTGAAGCCGGAGAGGCCAGGACTGGCACCCACGCAGCAATAAACCAGCCGAGTAAGAAGAAAAACTCTGCTCTTGGCTTTCTCTCTCTCTCTCTCTCGAGGGCGAGAAAAGGTGAGTGCGACGACATTCATCATGTTATCAAGGCGGGTTCGGGGCGCGTGTTGATACACAATTATGCGCGCCGGCGTGTATACCTAGTCCTGAGAACGTGACACTGGCGCGCGAGCGCCGGTGATCCATGGCTCCTCCGAGAGAGGCAAGAGTTAGGGAAATAGCTTCGGATAACTTGTTTGCTCTCGCCTGCGCGTTACTCTCCCCCCCCCCCCCCACTCCTCTATCTCCCTCTCGCTCGCTCGCTCGCTGCGCCGAGAATACGAAATTGCCGCCAAAATTGTAAAGGCGGGGCTGTGGATCGAAGAGCCGCGCAAACGTGTGAAAAACATCGAGAACGATGAAGATTTTTACCCTGCGGTTGCTCGTTGCCCTTGCTTTAGTTGCTTTCTGTTTCTTGTTTCTTTTTTTTCTTTTTCAATTCGAGAGACGGCTCGGACGTGCGCTGAACTTGGATCTTCCTTTTGAATTGGAAATGAAATACAAGAGCGTATTCAAGGACTGCGCCGAATAGTTTTAGCCTCTGCGGGCCAATTTTTCATTTTTCAAATAGAAGCCTCAGCCAACTTGAGCGAAAGCTTCAAAATATTTTCCTACTATTTCTAAGTGGCTATTACATTTTCAATTATTATATAAATCATGTTTATTTTATAAAAATATGTATTTATTTTGATAATTGAATGTCTCCCAATTACAATAAGATTTTTTACATACAGTAGTACACAATTTTCAAATAGCGACTTGATGAGAAAATCTCAACAGCCTTCACCAGCAAACAAAATGTGTTATAAGAGGATTTAGTTTGGCGATTAAAAAAAATTATTCATTAAAGTTTAGAAATGTTCTTTTTCACGTTTTGGTAATTGGTAAAAATAGAAAAAAAATTTAAGTTATTGAGCGAGTGTTTTTTTGAAGGTGAGCAATAAAAAAGAGGCCGAGTTTGGAAATGCAGGGTAATTTTGATGCCTCTCTTTTGGAGTTGAAGCCGCGAATAACATCAATTACTTTATTATTCGTCTTGTTTCTCTGAGCTCTTTCTCTCTGGCCATTGTGCAGCGCTGCAGAGTTGCGAGTCGCTCGGAGTTAAATCTCCGGTCGGCTCTTGCAGCGAGAGAGAGAGAGAGAGGGGGGGGGGTGAGCGACGCAATAAATTCGTCAGGCTTGGGCGTGCGCGCGACGGGGCCGCGGCTACCGCACGGTCGCGCGCGCGCGCGCGTCTGGAAACGAGAGGAAGAGAATGCGTCGATGAATGCAGAATGGATGCGCGCCCGCGCGAGCGCGGGGAGCAAAGTTGCGTATGTAAATCGCCGACGACGTTCTCTCTCTCTCCCTCTCTCTCATGCTCGGAAGGAGAATATTTGCATGGCCGCCGACGTCCCACGGTCGCGCTTCCCCTCGAGTCTGCCTTGATCTTGAGAGACGAGATCGAACGCTGAGAACGAGCATTATGCGACTGGCAGAGGTGGGAGAAAAGGCGCGGGAAAAACAACTCCCATGCTTTGCTTTCCAAGAGCTGCCCATGGCACTCTCAACCTGCTAGTCTGCTTTTATCTTTCATTAAAAATGCTACTTGAAAAAAAACAAAAAATAAACAACTCTAATCAACTTTAAAGCAAAGCCACAATATAAATCTATATAATAAATCAACGCTTATAAAACCCTTTATTATTTGAAATAAAGTAACAGGAGTAAAAGAGAAAGCAAACAATGAGAAAAAGTTCTGATAAAATATAATCATCAGAAAAAAGCGTGAAGTAGAAAAATGGAAATGCGACGAGACGTGAAAACATTTTTGCTTTGCTTATGAAAGAAAGGGTTGAAAAAAAAAAAAAATAATAAAAAGAAGAAGAGAAAGAAAAGAGAGTAAAGGGAAAAATTCGCAGAGTCTCATTGTAAATTCATGCGAAATAGGCGGCCGTGTAAAAAGAAGTATCTCTGAGAGAATCAAGCGAGCGGCGCAAAGTGTGGGCTTGCACGTAGAGGAGGCGGAGAGATGCAGCTGGAAGGGAGGAGAATAAGGGATGAGGCACGGAGAGAGAAAGAGGCGGCGGTGACACTCTCATTTCGGGGAGAATTTACGGGACGCTGCTGGAACCGCGTGCCTCGCATAGTCAGACCTACTATGGCCCCGTGGCCCGTGCTCGCACCCGCGCCTGCTCCAGCCAAGCGCGCTCCGGCTAGTCCAGCCTTAGCGCTGCATAGTTAAGTGCCAGACGACAGATCCCTTAGATCCCTTACTAGCTCGAATTTTGCCCTAGGCTTGCTTACTCACTACTACACCAAGACACTTTTCGAATTATTGCCTTCTTGCTTTCTGCATTTCCTTATGATGCATAAAAAATCGATCCCATTTCTTTCCCCATATAACTTCAATGCTGAAAGTCTTGCAATCAAAATATATCATATAATATGTATTAAAGCTCCATTCAATTCCATCGTTAATTTCCGTGCTCAAAAATTAATTAATCAAGCACAAATTAATGATGAATTAAAAAAATCTAATCTGTTAGCCAGTTCTACATATATATGAAAGAAGCGTTCAATTTCGGTAATTAAATGAGGTTCGGAGATAAGAGTAGCGCGAAGGAAGAGGAAGGACGAGATCCCGCATAATAAAACAAGTCCTAAGTGATTCTTCTTATTTGTCTGTCCGTTCAACTGAATAAGCAAAAGCTTTCTCTGTCTGTCAGTCTCCTTGGCTGGGTGCATTAAATACGCTGGTGATGGCCTTTTTACGGAAAGAGGCAGAGGTCGCTTTGATTAGAGGCTGGATTATACGTAGCAATCGATTACCGAATGAAGTCGGTGCAGTGAGCGAAGCCACAGCACGCCCACGCAACTTCTATATAATGGCGCAACGCTCGGCGCCGGCAAATATATACATATATATGTATACAGAGCGATTCCGTGCAAGCGAGAGAAAGAGAGAATAAGCCGTTGCGCCAGAGCGGCATAATGATTGCGTGCCAGGGAGCACTGAGGTGTTTTCGTACTCTATGCACCGAGGTGCGCGCACTGTCGGGTGTTGACGTAAGGGTGGCTCGGGGTGGTACCGACAATATAAAGCCTCTGACGCGACTCCCCGCGCGCAGGACCACCCTCGACTAGTCGTCGATACCTTTTATTATAGTCGACCCTTTGCTATTTCCTTTCCTTCGATCTTCATTTTCCAATAACAATTTTTAGATGGAAGAAATATTATTTTCATAATACTTTACTTTAAAAATATTATCTGTATTTTAAGGTAATATTACATTATAGCAAGGTACAAATTTATATTTATTATTATTATTTTGGCAATCGATTAAATCATCACATGCCGCATTCTCCATAATCTCGTTCGAAAGACTAAAAAAGAAGCAGCAGGATCAGGCTGATTCAATCGGAGCGCGTGGTAAACAGTGCCAGTCGCGTCAGCGTCGGGCTTCCTGCTTTCCGAATCGATAAACGCCAGACTTGCACAGACTTTCTTCCCGATGTATAAATTTATATATGCCGATGTAGTCGGTGCTGGGCAAAGTTAGAAAGTCATCGGCTCTCCTTTTTTGGCTGCAGTAGCGCCGCTCCAGTCGGCCGAATAAATATGAGGAGATAAGAGAGGAGATCGGAAGCGGCTCACGGGACACGAAAAGCTCCGCAGTATTTAGAGGCCGCCTCGCTCTGCCTCTCTATACTCGGCAGCTGCAGCTCGTTATTGTTGAACGAGCGAATTAGCGACATTTAACATGTGCTTGGTAAATTAATTGAAAATACTTGCGGGTATATAATTAATACGGGTTGAATTATTGAAAATACTTCCGGGTATATAATGTAAGAGAGCGAGAGCGGTTCAGGTGAATGGAGATGTCGAAAAATTGGCGGTACGCGTGGCTTGAAGCAAACTTATCAGTATCAACAGCTCGAGCTGCTCGACAAGCAACGGAACGAAGCGCATCTCAAGATCCTCATCCTCCTCTCGTTGGCATTAAACGCGTCCAAGACTCTCTGGCTTGGCTTTATTCTCTTAGCGCGCGCGAGTGTAGAGAAGAGCAGGCAGAGGAGAGGAGAGGAGAGGAGGGCGGCGCAACAAGCAACAACTTGGCGGCAGAAGAGACTCAGGTGTTGTTGGCTGGCTTGCAGCCGGGGCCACTTTGCTACTCCTTGCTAAATCTTGGGCGGAAACGCCTACGGGGAAGTTGCTTGCTTGCACGGGGCGCGTCCCGCCGAGTTGCCGCGCTCCCGACTATTATACTACGCGGCTGCTGCTGGAATTTGATGAGGCTTCCGGGCTGACGCGCACGCGGATCGTAACTTTGCGCAAAGTTTCGCTTCAGCTCGGCAAGCCGGCTAAAAGAATGCTGGCTGCCTCCCTGCCTCCCTGCCTCCCTACTTCCTTGCCTGGCTGGGGGAGTTTCGGAGGCTGGCAAGCGTTACGCCAACAAAATGCTAGATGAAAAATGAAAATGAATTGGCTGCTAGGGGAGGGGCAAGAGCCC
Source organism: Eupelmus azureus (assembly GCA_030522685.1). NCBI lineage: Eukaryota > Metazoa > Arthropoda > Insecta > Hymenoptera > Eupelmidae > Eupelmus > Eupelmus azureus. The sequence goes on from JAPYZA010000299.1 coordinate 61,731, forward strand.
ACGGAGAATCCTCAATTTCCAGCTGGATACGATTATTTAAAGTACGGCAGTTTTCACTTTCCAAGGAGAATACTTATTATAAACGGTAAATAATTGATGCTGCAGCTCGTTGCGCCAGCTCTCTACTCATCATTATAATATGAAAACTCCTATTTAACTTTAGCAACTTCTTTCTTCTAAACTCTATTTATGACTGAAAAATTAGTTTTTCAAAAACGTTAATTTATTCAAGTCAGTTATTATCTAAGGCAAACATATTAAAATACCCATTATGCTGGATCAGAAGCGTGAGAATATGAAAATGATGATTCCGAAGTATTATATTTGTTTAGGGGAGGAACGCCTAATCTAAGTACGTATACAACTTGGTTTCTCCTGACTTCACAGTTTCGCCTGCACGTAGAGAAAGAGAGATGAGAGAGAGAGAGAGAGAGAGAGAGAGAGAGAGAGAGAGAGAGAGAGAGAGAGATCCAAGGCTCCGAGGCGAAAAGGGGTACGGAAGCGCAATTAAATTTCAAGCAATTAAAACCGGCTCTCTTGACAGGGGTTGCTTGAGGAAGAGGGGGCAAGACTTGGAGAGTACACGAGAGTCTTATAATATAGCAGTTATCTGATTAAATTTTGCGCGAGCGGCTGCATAGTTATTAAATTTTTCGGGCCTTGATTTATTTACTCGAAATTCTATAAATATTAAACTCTTTTTCACTTGAATTATATAATAGTAGGCGTAGCAACAAGACTGGATTATTTAAACTTTTCCACTGCACTAGACTATTTGGATGATAAAAAAAGAAAAGTGAAATATTTCTTTGTTGATGAGTATTTTGGGAAGGGAGAGAGGCGGGGGTGGGGGGGGGGCAGTTGAATTTTCAGTTTGCTCAAGTTTTATTTTGTCCCTCTCTCGATAGTATAGGGTCCGGTGGGGAGAAAAGGATAAAAAGAAAATGAAAGACAGCTGCGAGGCGCGGCAAGATGGACGGCGGAGTAGCGCGAGAGCGACAAGTGGCTTTCTCTCGTCTCCGTCTCTCGATCAGGCTTGGGAAGAAGATATCTTCATCCGTATCAATTACTCAGGGCGATTAGATGGACGAAGATACGGCGCTGGGCCGTTGAGCGACAGTCAAACGGCGCACATATCTTTCCGGAGCGCTCGCACGGAGCTGGAGACAAGCGAGAGAGCGAAGAAAGGGCTACTAGTGGCGCTGATTGACAGTGCCGCTTTCGCGGCGGCAGGCTTGATTCTTGACTGAACGCTGTCACTCGGCTAAGATAAGAACAAGAGATCCCCGCAAGCGCAACGCTCCTACGCCACGAGTATATCTTAATGAGAGCGAATTGGAGAAGCTTAAGGGGCTAGATGGGAATGGAGAAGGGGGCCTTTTAGATCACTGTGTCTATAACGCTCAGCGGTTAACGAGAGAGCTACCGAAACCAAGCGAAACTTGCTTGCCTTTCATCCAACATGCCAATTAGACGGAATATAATGGACGCCAGGCAGACTCTGTCATTTTCATTTTTCTCACTGTGGCCTACTCGATTACAAGCGAGCTTCTCCTCTCTCCCTCTCTCTCTCTCTCTCTGAGCTCTTTACTTATTTTTATCGCTCAGGATTCCAAAACTGGCCCCGGGCTTGCTTTTAATTGTGTATTCATTTCTATTTTTCTCCAGGCGTACGTATGAGCAGTTTCAAAGCAACAGACCACCAAAGAATTATCGACCTGCTTTATATCGCTCGATCGATCAAGCTTTCTCATTTTTAAACGGCTCAATTTTTTTAAATATACCTTTATGAGATGAAAAAAGCTCGACACCTTCACTGAGTACGGACTTTTAATTTTTAGTTAAATGTTTTAAATTTTAGCAATCTGTTGTATTAAGAAAAAGTGAAGCCACGGGTACTCGAAATTGAAAAAACAAAAAGCTTATCGTAAAGCTGTTGGACTTTAAAAAAAGCGTTTAATTAAAAGTCATAAAAAAGAGAGTAAGGTTTGCAGGTAGGCAAGCGAATCGAGTGAGTTCCCGCGCGCGAGCGAGGAGAGCTTGGGGGGCGAATGGAACGAGAGGAGAATCGAGAGAGGATGGGGGGAGAAGGAGCAAATCATTAAAATCAGGAGGACTGGAGCTACACGGTCGCGCGGGGATTGTCCTTCAATAATGTCACCTGCGGGCAAAAAGGCTCGCCGACGCCACGCACAAGAAAACGAGAGGCTCGCTCGGCTTACTATGTGTATACAGTAAGAAGAAGAATAAGAAAAGGGGGAGAGACGCGGGAGGAGCGAAAAGGAGGCCTTTAAGGAGAGACGCAGGACATGTAAGACGGCCCGTAATCTTGTCGATCAAACAATTAACAATGCCGCTCTCTTTCTCCCCCCCCCCCCTCTCTCTCTCTCTCTGTCCGAGGAGGAGCAAAGAGAGAAAAGAAGGCGAGATCCTCGTCCCCCGGGAGTAGGACTAAAGAAGGAAAAAGGCCAGAACACGCTGCCGCCAGGATGAAACGAACAACGCCGACGGCTACTCTCTCTCTGTCTCCCCCCC
>JAPYZA010000300.1:0-54056 GCA_030522685.1 Eupelmus azureus
ATTCTTTCAATATTGTAAGAATATTGCGTTAATATTCTTTCAATATTGTAAGAATATTGCGTTAATATTCTTTCAATATTGTAAGAATATTGCATTAATATTCTTTCAATATTGTAAGGATATTACTACGATATTGAAACAATATAAATATTATACTGATTGTAGTAATATTGTGCTAGTATTTAAGCATTATTGTAACAATATTGTAACAGTATCGTAGCAATATTAATACTTAAAATTATTTCTTAAAAATATAAATACTACATACAAATATTTACTTACATTTATAATACAGCTAATTATCTCAATTATTCGTATCAAAATTTTAAAAACTTTTAATTTAATCAAATATTGATATTTTTTTTGAAGATTATAATTTATGTCATAATAAGAGTTCATCGAAATATTTTGTATTTAAATTGACTTTTTTACTTGAACGATGCTAAATATGCATCGTTGGCTTTATCAATCTTAAAGGAGTCTCTACTACTGAGTGCCTTAAATAGAAAATTGCCTTTATTAATCTCTGAGTTCAAGTTCAAAGGGACTTTTTCATTATCATACGACGCTTTTCAATTTAAATTACAAATTTTATGACAAAATATTACTGTTCATATATGCAACTTGCTGCATTACTGTAAGTCTACATAATAATTATTCAAAATAAAATATAAACGTAAATATAAATATTATTTTAGAAGTTACAATATTTTATTCATGTCTCGATTTTATGCACAAATTAATCAAATTTTACAATTTATATTATTTTAATACACTATGTGTGTATTTCAAAAGAAATGTATGTATCAGAAATATGAAATTTGATTTTATTGATAGTAAAAATTGCACTTTAACAATTGATGGAATTGTTACATCATATAGTAGTATCATGATCTCATTCAATTGTGGTTATTAAAGGAGATCATTTAGTTTAAAAATTGAATTGAACTCAATTGTATTCGTTTACGTAAATGGATAAATAGACAAAGGAAGTTTATTTTCCAAAAAAAGTGTTAAAAAAAAATAATATAATATCAACATGTAATACAAAGTTTGGTATAAAACATGTTCTTTTATTATTTATACGAGAACTTAATTTTGTAAATATTGTTATTTAATTATTTCTTTAAAGAATGTGATCTTCAACATATGGAATCCCGCAAACTTTGGATGCAATTAAAATACTTTTGCATCATAAAGTAAATAACAAATCAAATGTAAAAATAACCGTCTTTTTCTTACCACTTAAAAAACTAATTTTATGGATAAACATTAAACTAGAAAAGATGCTATAAAAAAGAAACAACCTATATAATTTTATTACCACCTTAACAATAATGGCCACCTGTTTGCCCGGAATACGTACACTGAGATAAAAATTTAGTTATTTTGATGAGCCTTAATTGAATCAATTAAATTTTTGTTTAATCAATTAAACCTTTATTGGATCAATTATAGTTTTCTTGTGAGAACTTAATTTTTTCTCAGTGTATATAAAGTTGCATGTTAATACATATGAATCTTAATTTTTCATTAACAATTGTCAGTTTTCAGCTTTCAATTCAGTCCTGTCCCCTTAATACAATTATGATTTAATAATTAACTGTGAACATCGGACTTTTACGCGCTTTACCATTAAACCAAAGTGCCATCAATTGTTACCACATCTATACGCTATCTAATATTAGCATCAATCTTGTGGACAATAATCACTAACGTGCGGCGGTAGTCGCTCCATTTGTCTCCGCTCATGACGCGTTAAACTGCAGTTCACCACTTTATTCCTTGGTCTATAAAAGAATCTTGAACTTGAATCTAGGCTCTATTTCATTCTGGACGCCGCGCAAAATCGCGCCGTAGCCGTTTTCGCGCGTGAATGTGAGCGTTGTTATTATAGTTGTAAAGTATTATCATACGCTTATATTGAAAGGATTAGTTTTAAACCTTTAAAAGTTTTATTCTAGTCGATCAATTCATCATTAAAGTAAGTACACAAATATGTAAAATTTTAAGACCCAAATAAAAATATATATTTGAAATTAGCTTATACCTAAAATTCTATTCCCACATACTCTCAACCTTGTGTACGTATGAAAATTTTAGTCAAAATTTGACAAAGTTTAAGCAAAAAATTACTTGTACTACAATAAATTAAAAAACAATAATAATTGAGGTTTAATATTATTAATTTTACACAGAATTAAGTCTCGCAAAGCCAGCTGCTCAAGCTCTCAGAAGCAAAAATGCGTAATCCGCAAAGCGAAAAGATAATCGGCGAGGAGGAGTGCATCGAAATAATCCGCAAGAAGCTCCGCCAGGAGTCCATGGACCAGTACAGCCTGATCAGCTACGAGGTCATCCCTCTATCAGCCGTCAACGGCTTCATGGGCCAGTACTTCAGCCTTCGTGCCACCGTGGCAAATCCGCAAACGCCCACCGATCAACGGCACATCAACTTCTTCACGAAGCTTCCGCCCCGCGCAAGCAGTCCCCAGCACGACTTCGCCGAGGAGATGGGCAGCTTCAAAAAGGAAGTGGCCCTCTACACTACCGTCTTTCCTGAAGTACTGGCTGGCCTCGACAAACGCTGCATACCTCAGTGTTTCCTGGGCCTCGACGACACGGTTATCGTGCTGGAGGATATGGCGCACAGTGGCTTTGTAATGACGAATAAACACGTGCCGTTCGATTACGAGCACTGCGCTGTGCTCATGAAGACCATCGGCAAGTTCCACGCCAAGTCCATGATATTCGAGGAGCTGGAGAATAAGAGCCTGCACGACGAGTTCTCGCACTGCATGCACGAGACGCTCTGGCCGACCGACAGGGTGAGTCAAGCCGAGAGACTCGCTTTACTCTTTCTTATATAGTTTTTTACGATCGATTTGATAAATTAATTTTAATGAATTTTAAAGATTTTAAATATTGACAAAATAATCTCATGAGAATTATACGACATTTTTTAAGTAAATTGTTAGATGTCATAGTCGGTGACAAATTCAAAATATTCACTGATAGAATTGTTCTGTAAAAATTACACGGAATATCACGGTAATCCTGGGACGAATCGCAGAACCCCAAAAATGATTGAAATTACGGTAAAAATGATTGCACGTATCGGTAAAAATTATAGGGAATCGCTAACTAGGGACCGTGATATTTCCTGTAATTTTTATAAAAAAATTCTCTGCGTGTTGTATTGTAAAAACATAGTTTGAATTGTATTGAATTAGAAAGATATATTTTTTGTCAAGAATCGAGGAATTACGATGTTTAATGCAGCTGTCAAAGGTATAATTTCGATGGTCGACTTAATAAACGAATTAAACGAGGAAGAAAAGACGAGGCTCAAGGAGAAAATTGCTAATCTATCAGCCAATCATGCCGATAAGTTGTTGCCCTCGAAAAAATATAAGAACGTACTTTGCCATGGAGATTTGTGGGCGAATAATGTGTTATTTAAATACGACGCGAACAGAAAGCCAACCGCCTGTTGCCTTATTGACTTTCAGCTTGCCAGGTAAACTATTTATCAAGTTATTAAATGAATTTTTTACTTTACTAACTGAAAAAATTATTAGTAAACCAACCAAACTTTAAATTAAACAGACGATTTAAAAATTAAAAATAAGGAAAAGCTTTTCTAAAATATAATAACGAAACGCAAAAGATTTTCATGAAATAAAAAAAATTTTATAAAGTAAAAAAGAATCTTTATAGTACGTACGGATCAATCTATGAAATCGTGACACATTGTTAATATCTAAAAGGCAATAAAAAAATTCAAAACGTTGAAAATAATTAACGACTAAAAAAACCCCAAAAAATTACCATCTTGTCTAAATCTCTCCTCTCGCAGGTACAACCCACCAGCGCACGACGTACTATGCTTCCTGCAGTTCTCCACAACGCGGCAGTTACGCTCCGAGCACTTGGACGACCTTCTCCGCATCTACCACGAAAGCGTGACGGCCTCACTGCAGACCGAATCCTCGCTGAATCCGACGAGCATCTTTCCCTGGGAGGAGCTTGAAAGCTCGGTGTCCGAGTTGAGACTGATGTGTATGGTGCACGGCGCCCTCAACACGCCTATCATGTTGCTAGACGAGGATGCTGTGAGCAAATACTTTATCGAGGAGCCAAAGAGGCTGGAGGAGGTGCTTTTCGTTGATCGAACACCATTGATCTGTACTCAGTACCAGGAGAATCCGGTCTATAGGGAGCGCATGAGGGATACTCTGCTCGAGCTGCACGATTTCGTTTGCGCTTGATTTTTTGTTTTACTTAATTTCTCAAGTTTTGTGGATGTTCTTACTTTATATTTATGGAAAGTCAGTGGCTCGTTGTCTTGACTAATGTAGGATGCGTATTTCTGTAGAAAGAATATTTATTTGTGCGTCTTTATGGAAAATTGTCGTTTTTATATATTTCGATATTTTTAATGTAATTCGATTTTTAGCTACGATAACCACAGTCATTTTGTAAATGTCACTTGTGAATATATTTACTTTATCTAAGTTTGAAAAATAGTGAAGTACAAAAATAGATTATTATTACTTGTTAAAATTTATACTAAAGAATGTAAAATAAAAATGCATTAGTTTATATAAAAAAAAGTATATATCTGTGTAAGATATCATTACAAATATATTATTGTAATTGAAAAGGAAAAGGTAAGATGTTTTAAGTTTAGTAACAAGTAACAGTAAAAACAAAGAAAAAAGCAAAAATAAATATGTATAACACAAGTTATTATATAATACAAAAAAAAAAAAAAAAAAAAAAAAAAAAAAAAAAAAAAAAAAAAAAAAAAAAAAAAAAAAAAAAAAAAAAAAAAAAAAAAAAAAAAAAAATTCAATTACACAATAGGGATCACATTAGACATTGTCGGTGGGGGATCTGTTGGTGGTGTGGGTGGCTTGGGGGAGGTTTTGAGGATCTCTCGACGGTGTGTTTGAGGAACCTTGCGATGTCTCGTATTCTGACAGGCTATCGTCCTCAATCCGTATTCTCAAAGGGAGAAACTGTTTCTTTTTGTCTTGTAGCGGACGCGCGCACACGCTCGTGTTGTGTCCGATGTGGGGTTTTCCATGTGAGCTTCTCTTCATGTCTCGTATTCGTATAATATAAAAAAACTTCTCCGACGGAGTGTGTGCGCGCGCTCTCTTGCGTTGTGATGTGTTTGTGTGAAAACACGGATTCAGCGGGAATGATGGCATTATTTTCTTAATCTCTTTGTTTTCACTTTTTTTTTCTCTTTATGTATATAATTATTTATATCATCAATTATAATGAATATAGTTATGTACAATATTGAATCTCATTCTTTAACAATAACATCAACAACATGATTAAACAACGTTCCTCATTGGTACACAAATTGTAAATGTACAGATAAAAAAGCATTAGATGAGGTTCAATGAGGCATTAAAGGTGGCGTACGCTCTGTGCGCCTTTTTTTTCATTTATAATTCTTCGCGTGTATTACATTTTCATTTTCTTTAATTTGTTTGCATCGTATTCATCCGTATTATGTATCGTTCTTCATGCGTTGATTTCATTCTTATTTGCTCTATTCGAAACTGTCTCTACACATCGCGTTACAATCGAATCATTTTCTGATGCACAATATCATAACGTGATCCGCAATTCAGCGATATAATTTCTTTTCCATTCTTTACTCATCATATTTTCTTAAGGAATTTCATTTCACATTTTTTTCTTAAATCATTTCGATTACAATACATAATAAGTTTCGCATAATTTTTTCGTTTTTTCAATTTACTCTGCTTTCGTCTTATATACTTTTAATATTACATACGATTCACATACATGCAAAATGCGTACCACGTTAAGGAATAATTATACCCACGTAGTCAGCACGATAATTTTTTTTTGTTTTTATGGGACAAGGATGAATGAATCGATTCAATTTGGTGCATGATTTAATTATTTAAAGAGAGTGCGCGAGTAACCCGCATCTCGCCCGGCTATCGACGATCCCCTACTCTGCATATATATTTTTTTCTTTTTTCGGTTTTAATTATACCGATGGTGATATAAATCTTCGAGTGTGCGTAAGTTTTAATCTTTGTGAATTATAAAAAAGCTATTTTAGCGAGCTTTTTTTAAATGTTAATATAGTATAATAATAATAATTTAAAAGTGTTGCAAAAAGTTAGAGATGTAAATTTATTAAAGATATTTAGTTGGAAATGATTGTAAAAAATGGCTAATAGCTTAAATGTAGAAAAACATGTATAAAATACTCTTAAAAACTTTTTGTTTTAAAAACTAAGATTATAAGAGTAGAAAGGATTATTTTAGAATGTGCATTTAAAGTATTGATTAAAAATATTGTCTATGTTGTAATAAATATTGAAAATACAAAGACGTTGTTGTAACATTTTAGAAAACATTTTTATTTATTATATAGAGATAACAATAACTAAATCATAAGTACCACCGATAACCATTTGAACATTATTTTATTTGCCCGTGAAAAAATCAGAATTAAAGATGAAAGTTTAATTGCACGTATAGGCAAATATTTACTACTTCATTTCATATATTGAACAAACGAAAAAATATTCATTACTTACAAATTATGAATGAACAAAAACATTACACACGTTTCTATTAATATACATTCGCACAACGCTACATTTTTAATTTTTATACAAATATTTTATTAATTTGTCATACGCAATGCACATACTCCACTCAGAAAAAACTTCGCACACTCCTAAACAAATAAATAAATAATTAAATAGAAAAAAGAGGAAATTAGCGTAACGGTAAATTGTATTGAGCTCGCTTTCGTAAAAATGTGCTTGAGGGATCGTCGGCAGATCGTCGGCGAGGCGAAAACACGATCTTTCCTAATAAACTACACAAGGCTTTCACGATTTAATGAACGACTTGCACGAATCTAATGCACGAATTTGTAAGTTATTTTTTTTTTATTCTTTTAATTCACCGGGGCGAGCGAGGTCGGGATTTCGGAGCGTTGATCTACTTAGTTTATACAGCCTTGGACGAGGAGAGAAATAGAGATAGAGAGCAGTAAAGGGACAAATCGAGAGACGAACCGTTATATATGTATAATTTCTGTCTCTCTTTCCACGATGTGCGCGACGCGTTCTTTTTCTTTTTCTTTTAATATACGAGTATATATATCTAAGGATTAATTTGCCGGTTGCGAAAGGCTCGACAGTAGTCGCGCGCATTTTCTACGAGTTACGATCGAGTTTGCAAAAAAATTTCTTATTTATTTTATATTTTTTTATTTAACGTTTAACGTACATATTTTAAATCAGCAGTCTTTAGTTCCCCGATGGCTGCTCGGCGAATGGATTCATATTTTATTTATATATTTATTATTTTTTTTTTTTGTTTCCACATTTCTAAGTCTTCTCCGACGAAAAGGTCTTTCATTATCAATTGAAAAGTTCGCAAAACACGTTTGCACTTTTGGTAGTTAAATGTAGGATCCAATTGAAAAATAACATTTTTCAATGATCGTTAAAATTATTTATCAAGATAATAGAAAATGTCTTTAGTTCATTTTATAAAATATCATTTATGTCAGATAATATTAAATATTTCCAACGTGAAAAGGTGTTTTGAAAATTATTCAATGCAAAAATCTCACATTATGCAAAGTATATTATTATAAAGGTTTAGAAGAATTCAAATAATCACGGATATATTTCGCAATATATGTTTTTGATATAGGATGAAAAAACCTTTTTAAAAAATCAAAACTAAACCTGATTGAACTAGCAGGATCGAGCCTGCACGCAATGTAAACCTATACTGCGACCCGCAAAAGAAAATTTCCCATATCAACCGCAGCGTGTAAATTCAGAGCTCTCGTCGTCGGAGAATAAGAGTTAAAGAGTTAGAGAGCTAGACCGGAGTCGTGAATTATACGTACAGATATACCTGAAACTCGACCGACCGCGAGATGATTATCGTTTTTCACTTCCGCTGCGCGCCGGACCTCCTCGCCGCGATGCCTTAGCCGTGTCTCTCCGCCTTTGTGTCTGTGTAAGTGTACAAGTGTATGTATATGTATGTCGGTGTGTATGGGTACATGTAAAGGTATAATTTTTATATACGTTAAATAACACGAACTGCGGTGGCAGTGAACAGTGCACGTGGATATTGCAACAGCAGCAACAGCAACAGCAGCGGCGGCGGCGGCGGCTTTTTTAAATACACCTTTATGCATTTTTTTTTTCAACGTTTTGCTTGCTTTAACTTTAATGCATGAAACGCGAACACGGCAGCCTCTACCACAGCTAGAATTTCCTTTTCTCTCGTACTGTTTTTTTTTTTTTTTTTTACTCATCAGTTTTTGTATTTGAATCGAGGTTTTCTTTTGTCGTTCCCCATTTTCTTGCGATTGTAATTGTGCGAAAACGATCGAATATTCGCTTGCTTTCCTTGATGCGCATGTGTATTAATCGTGTTCTTAATCGCCCGCATGTAAAAGAAGTCGTACTGATTGTCTGAGAGGGAGGGAAAAAATAGTTGAAATCGTAGACGAGTGGATTAATTTTTTTTTTTTCAACTTTCCTATACCTTTTCATTGCAATACCTCGAAAATGTAATAATTGCAATATTTTCATTTTTTTCTATTTACTTTGTCGAGGTTATGGCACTTAGTACGCAAGCAATTCATTATTCACTATAATAATATTTATCAACGGCGATTAATATCTATGTACATCAATTTTTATCCACTAATGATTAACTATTTTATTCACGTAATATTGCTGAAAAAGATCGTAATTTCTTGTATATCGATCGATTTACTATAGACATTTTTATAAAAAGACTTTCTATAAAACCAAATTAAAACTTAGATTGACAATTAATTATTTGTTACAAAATCGACGAGTGGCTTTTACATTCACTGTCTACCAAATTTCAAGATAATCAATCACATTAGTAAGCAAAGTATCCATCATTGAACACGTGATAAAATATTACAGTTATTCAACAGCACAACTATCTTTTATCCCTATAATATTTAAATTTTATATTCTCTACCTTTAAAATTAACAGTGCAATAAACAACAACATTCTCTAATATTCAGACTACCTTTCAGTCGTCCAGTGCCACGTTTATATCTTTACTTTACAAAATAAAATACGTCGTCCACGATAACTTAACAGTTTTCCCGCCCTCTTTTGGCAAATCGTCCGACCGTACCGCACTCTAACTACTTACGTTATACATTAAACGTGCTCACTTCGTGATTGTATGTTCGTGTGTGTGAGTTTTTGTCTTTATGTGTCGCTTCGTCGCTGCAGTTGTCGCGCGCAAAATGGGATGCAAACGCCCTGTGCCCCTCCGACACTGACCCTTCTTCAAAATCTCAATCACGTAGAAATAATCGTCGGGATTCGCAGCTGCAAACTGAAAGAATCGCGTCCAACGAAAAGTTTATTAAAGAACGATAAAAAAGGTCTGTGAAAAAAACAAGGAAGGTCGGTTCGGAGCAGCGCCAGGGCGACGGGAGACCGTTTCGCAGTAATCGCGCCGCTCGTTATTACAAATAGACCTGCTCGCGTGTGTTTTTTAAATTTATAGTTTTTTTTTGTAAAGGTTTTGTTATTTTTTTTTCTCTGTTTTGGCTACACTCGACTTCGTGTCTTCTTCTCATACATGACTTAATAATTAAAGATATACGCATAATGTATCGTCGCATATTATTATATATAATGAACGTTCGTATATATACACACGTGAGTTTCACAAAAATATATAAAAGAGAGTGTCTATGTATACATATATATGTATATATATATACGATGTGTGTGCATATATATTTATGCCGCATATATACCGATATACAACCGATTTTATTTCTCTTATACACAAAATCGTGTGGAAAAGGGTGTTTTTGCCTTATCGTTACGTTTTTTCATTTTTTTCCTCTTATTTATAATAATCATCTGTATGTATAATATGTATATAGAACCTGTACAAAGTGCTTGATTGAGAGTCTTTATTTAGTCCTAAACAAGACACACGAGGTAAAGATTTCTTTTATTCTTTCATCGCTGATTTCCTTCCTTACAGTCACGCACGTTCGCTTAGCTTCGGACGACGCGCTGTAATCGGATTTTATATCATGACTATTCGTGCGATTTCTTTTTTCTCAATTAATCCTCGTACTCTCGAAAGTCTTGCGTTTTTTTACTCTCGTTTGTAGCGCGATTTACGTATATATTTTCTTGTTATTTTCTTTGTTTCGTAATTCATCGATCTGAAGAACGCGAAATCATTTTTCTCCTCTCATCGAGAATCTCGCGTTTTTATAATAAGGGCGAGCGATCGAGGCATTCGACACCTCGGTTCGCGCGGTCGCGCTCGTCTTTACACAATCGATTCAAAGTCGGATTTATTATTGTTTTTTTTTTATTTAATATTCAACATTTTATTTTCCGCTCGTCGGGTTCGTTTTTATAATTTGAGATCCGAATAACGCCGCGTTGAGGCACCTCCGTCTCGCTAGTGTCAATTCCACGGCATTAACTTATACATATATGTAATTGTTTGTTCTTTTTTTTTAATTATCGCGTTTTCTTGTGTATTTCGGAATGAGAAAAGAGTTTTAACATATTATAATGGGAGAAGTGGCTCGAGTTAAGCGTTCCATTTTCTTTTCCTCTGCACACCTCTTTTTTCTTTACCTATCTGTGCACTCGGCGAAACGTGGGCGCAAACTCGACGGGCGTTTCTCGTTTCTCTTTATTTTTATTATACGATCGTTTTGTTTTGGTTTATATTCTTTAGTTTCATTTTGTTTAGCCTCTTTCGCTTTAGTCGGCCATTTTGGCGCCATGTACGGCGCTTCGGCACGAGCTTTTCGCATTTTTCTTTATTTAGCTTGCTTTTTCTAGAGATACGCTTATGTATAATATTTATATTATTTATATTTACATAAGAAGTCTCAACGATTCGCGCGTCGAAAAACCTCGAAGCCTTTTATAATTAATCATGTCGCGCTTTCATTTCGACGTGAACAAATCGTTGTACGTGTTCGTGCATCTCAAAATCGCAAGACGGCTATGTAAAAAATGTATTAAACGATTTAAGTGAAGGTTAGATTTATTAGTACACGGTATCAGTACTTGCACACAACGAATGAAAATCATGTCGTTTGGTGTGAGGACAGATCTCTCTCAAGACATCTTTCTCCATTTACTTGTAAAATCAATTTTACAATCGATACACTATATAGTATCCTATATTCTACCATCGCTTCTCCATATGAACGTGTAAGTTATATCTATTTAAAATTTTAAAATTTAGTTCATGAAATCATTACATCGCAGCTTATAATCTGTATACGTGTGTAAAACGTTGTATGATACATGTATAATATTAGAAATGGTATTCTTCAGTTTATTATAAAGATTATCCGTAATCTTTCTCGTTAACTGCTTAATTACTCGTCGTTTAAACGTCTACGTCCTTTATTAATCTTCTATTAAACATTACTCGTACCGGCATTATTTTATTCAAAAATCTGACAATTTCACGAAAAATTTCGAGTACGCGCCCGCGCGCCTTCGAGATCGCACGAAACCGTTTGCCACCAGCTCAGTTTCGGCTTCAAGGTTTTTCGAATTGCGAAGTCGCTTCTCACCTCCCGTTATGCGTCTTTGTCTTCTCTCGTTTGCGAATGTTGTACGCGTTTACGCGATGACATATACATAATTCTTATCCGAGACGAAAAGTATACATGTACTTTACATATTAACGAAGATTCAGCCAAGTTGCGAAGTTTAACGTGTAGCAGCCCTCGGACCATACAATCGTGCCTCTTTCGGAATCGCGCTCTCGCATTTCTATATATACGCATTGTTGCATTGTCGCATCCCTCGTCCGCCCTCGTGCGGTAGTTAATACAGTGCGCTCGTCCTTTCGTACGCGCGTGTGCGTCTCTCTTCGGCTTCTCCTCTTTGCGTGTGTGTGCATATGTATGTGTATGCATTATGTGTTGTCGGTTTATTCGTGTACACGTTTTGTGTGATAAACTTTCTCTCTTTACTACCTTTTTTATATTCTATACACGTACTTTGGAGCTGGGGAGAAAAATCAACTAAAACGAAGAAAATGAGACACACGCATACACGCGCAAATAAAAGGAATCGTGTGCGACGGATTCTTCATATCCGCAGAGTCGGTATACAGTCTGGATTCAGCTAGCTACGAGTTTTTCGACTCGTCGTGCGTGTGAGTACGTATATTTGAGCTACATACGACGCATAGTTACGGAGCGCGTTGAGAAAGAAAGGTGCGCGAGTGGGGTAACGTCTCTCTCCTATAGGCCTCTCCTATGCTTAGGCGAACGCACTGCGAGAAAGAGACATGTACAGAGAGAGAGCGAGAGAGAAAGAGAGAGAGAAAGAGAAAGGCCGTGTGTCTAGGTGTACTTATTTGTGTGTTACCCTTCGCTCTTTTCCACCGTTCATCGAGCCTTATTATATTTTTATTGTGGATCGCGACTTGAGGGCGACGCACAGGGCGGAAGGCGACGGATGCGTTTGTTTTTTCTTGTTTCTTTTTTTGCTTTTGTTTCAAAGGAGCAACGATGCCGGCACGATGTTGCACGATGTCGACGTCCTACGCGGCAGTCCTATTGGAGGACTGGCGCTTAAATGTAGGAGTAAGGTCCGTCGGTGAGGGCGCTACACAGCAACAGTCAGGAGGCGTCATCCTTGCCCCGGGCGCCGCGGCTCGGCCTGTACTCGAGGCCCGGGTCGAACTGCATCAGCACAAAAACCTGCGGATCATGACGGATAAGTTAGTTTTGTTGGTTAAAAATGACTGATTTCATGCGTTATAGCTATAAGCTGCTTTCAATGACTTTTAAGATAATTATTTTTTGAGGTGAAAATTTACGTTGAATCTTTCAGATTAAAAATTTCTTGGTGATATCGCACCTCGAAATCAAGTATAATTTTTGATAATCGAATTTAAAATAAAATTCATATAAAGCGTAAAATTTTTTATTTTTATAACTTTTCATTTTTTACGTCAGAAAATTTTTTTATAGTTCATTTGCTTAATTGATTAATTTATTAATTAACAAATACAGTTGCGTTAAAAAACAAAAATTATAAATTGTAGGTCGATAACTAAAGTCTTCATTTTTAGGCACCAAAATACGCTTTCCAAAATTTAAGCAAAATTCTAAATTAGTCGAAAGAAGAAAAACTGTACCTGATCAGTTGGCAGCAATGTGAAGTCATCGGGAGGATTCGTAATGACGTATCGCTTTGAGGATGCGTCACACGATGAGCTCGTATCACGAAATCTAAAACACCGGTTGAAAAATATATTAGCTTCTTGCCTCATTCGGTTCAGTCAAGCTTTTACACATATACACACCTATGTTATTTCTGTTTATATTATTAAAAATGTTAATAGAGCCAAAGCGATAACTAAACCAATTAATATGTAGCTAAACTAAATGACTAGGCGGCAGCGAACTAAATGCTAATTAAACATGGTGACTATAGATAAAGGACAGTGAGTTCAAAGACAGTAAAGACAGTGTGAGATAGAAAAGAGACAGTGAGACGGTGAGTTGGTGGAGAAAGACAGACAGAGAAAAAGATAGAGAAGAAATAGACAGACAGAGACAAAAAATGTTCAAAAATGATATTTTTTGGATGGAGAAACTTACTGCGCGTAATTCAGAAATTGTTTCATCGCACTCATGTTAAACTCTTTTTTGTCAAAAAAAAATTTTTTATATCTTTTTTTTTATGGCTCGCATATTTGTGATGCAAAAACGCAAAATGCAAAAGTGGTGCGGCAAAAATCAAAAAATCATAGAGCAATTATAGATTTGCGACGTAAGAGGAACGGTATAAAGTGGCGGTATATAAATATGAATAATAATAATAATAATAGTAGTAATAATAATAATAATAATAATAATAATATAAATAATGATATAATAATAATAGTAGTAGTAAAGACAGACGGCCACAGGCCCATTTATCATTATCAAAAGTTGTTGGGGGGGAGTAATCCAATAAATACCATCGAAGGAAAGAAAGTCCGATACCTGTACCTGTACAGACCAATGCACAGCATTCCGTACGACTTTAACGCCGCGACAAAGAGGTCGCCGTACTTGCCCCCCTCGCCATACTGGGCAAGCGGCCCATCGTAAAGCGAGATCTGACCCACCCTGCACCTATCGCGATTCGCTAAACTGTCCGCGGTGCTGGAAGATAACATAAACAAAATTCATGGATTAGATAAAAATAGGTTATTTTGCTTTTGCGAAGCTCTTTTTTCTACGACATTTACCTGTAACCACCCCTCAATCCGGCGCCTTCGGCTAGAATTAATTCGAGCTCGGGCGTCGCTCCGCCGGTGATTAGGGATCGTATCAGAGTCAGTGCGTTTTGGTTGAAGTAAGTCTGAAATTTTTAACGTTAAATTAAATTTGCGTGACTTTGAGGCTTTAAATTTCGTTGGAGATTTAGCGGGATGTACGAACCGTCGACATCAGAGAATCCAGCACGCTAACAGCGAAGGCAGTGCCGCAAGCAAACGGTTGTGTGAGGTAGAGCTCCGTGTCCGGGTCATCGTCGTCGTCTTGGTCGAGAAACTGAACGTTGCTATCGTTAACAAGTTCTGTAAAAATAATAAAGAACGGTTACCATAATCTGTTAATCCGATCATTCATTTTATAAAAGTTTTCAATGTTTTTATGAAAAACCTGTTATCATCGGCACGTTTGCCCCGTAAACGGATCCTCTTCTTTGAAGAACTATAGGACTCCCAACTAAAACGAAAAAAATAGTTTATAAGTTCTTCGGATCTATAAAAGCTGTAACAAAGTTTTTTTGATAAAACTCAAAAAGACGTAGAATAAATAAGCAACCTTGACTGAGAACGCCGATCGTATCGTCGAACGTCATTGCCTTGATGTTGAGGGACGCGAGGATGGCCTCCTTGTCGGCGAGGGTGGGGTCATCGTTGCTAGGCACTTTTGCCGACAGGATACAACACATGTCGCACAGATTTACGTTGACGGCGCGGAGGTCTGCTCTACTCAGCGGCGAACCCTAAGTGATGACAATAATAATTTTTTTTTTCAAACTTTTCTTCAGAAACATACTTATTTGTTTTAGATTATTTCTTGAATGCATGGATTTTATTTGAAATACTTAAATTAAAATCTGACAATTTTACAATAACTTTAATACATATGTAAAATAGTATTTTATTTAGTAATATGATAGTAGTTATTTAATACTAATTTCAATGCTAAATCCGGGCAAATTATCAAAGTAGACGCGCGATAAAAGCAAGTAATATTAAGGTTTAAATATCATTCGAAAAAAAGATATATCCACACGAGAATCAATCATCAAACTAATTCTCCCAGTTCTCGTCAAAGTTTCGCTCAAAGCTAACTCGCCCCGCGCAATTAGCTTATATATCAAGCAACTCGAGGTCGCGGCCAGTTAGGAATCGAGCTCCCCCTTGATACTCACGTTCAAGACCGAGATCTTGGGCAGGTTCTGGAGCATCTTCCACTCGCGCCTAATGTAGTCCACCGACCCGACTATCACTACGTGTTTAAGCTCATGGTAATGGAAATTGGAAGCCCGCAGCGGCATGACCAGGTTCCTCAGTCCTATGAGGGGCGAGTCCGGATCTGCGAACAGGCAGACGACGACGTGGCCGTTGAGCACCGTCATGGCCGCCTGATTGCGATCCAGTATGCAGTCTTCGAGATTGCGGGCAGGACTCCAGTGGAACATGCCCGTCGAGTCGTACTTCATCTCCGTCTTCTCGAAGTCGAAGTCCTTGGCCTGGTCGTCGGCGATGCCGATCTGCAGGCCACCGTTGTTGTTCACGTTCGAGCCGCCGGACGCGCGGTTCGTCGGCCTGCGTTCGGGTTGGTGGATGGAGAAGAAGAAAAGCGGACGCGTACAAAGCGCCGAGAGTTATTATTGGGCTGGCTACTGCTGCTTCGACGATTGCACGGGTAGCTCGGTTTTAACATGGAATTTTTTTACTTTTTTCATTATTTATCTGACGACTTCCAAGTTTCAGGCCGTATTCATAGAGTTTTCCTTAAAATTTCATGTTAAAACCGACTTTTATTATTGCAGGCGCACACACAAACACCCGACATTCACACGAACATACGCAAAACTAATATTTTACAATTTCGAGACAGTTTTAATGGTTTTCTTTGTGTATTCGAGTGATTGAAAAAGAAAATATGATTTCTAGAATTAATATATATTTTAACGAGGCATTTTTCTGCCACTCTCGATAATAATAGATTTTTTTATCTCAGATCAATATTTTCTAATTCATCCTCTATGAAAAGTGATTGTGAAATATTTTTAATTTTTCTTGATCATAAAAGTTTAGTATTATCGGAAAAGATTAAATAATGCCTATAATTATATTTAATAAATAATTCACCATCACTATAAACACGAAAAGATTATTAGAGTATTGAAATAATGTAATGTTCTGTTGATACACGTATAATCACGATCTTAGAGAAAAAGATTAGTTGCAATTTAACGATTTCACACATTTTGTATAATGAGTGATACGTCATGTTTGTTTATTTAATTTTTATTTTTATAGTCATTCTAAGGCAATACACTAAAAGCGAAAGCGCCACTAAATACAAAAATATAAGGGCAACTTATGTACTATAAAAACATACCAATCAATGCATCGAAAAATTAATAGTAGAAGCGTTATCTAAAAAATTTACGATAAGCAAGAGAACTTAATAAAATAATCAAGTCTACCAATTTCCCGTAATCTTTCGATTTTAATAGATATCTTTTCAAGGTCTAATAGCTAACTATAAGAAATAGTATGTAGAAAAGCCTAACTATGAAATTTTGCCTTCTAATTTAATTAAACATTCCGTACTATATTTCTTGAATTTGAAAAATGTCAGTTGCTTTCTACAAAAAAGATTATCATTAATCAAAAATCTAAAAAGTGTAACGTCATATCATACTAGGCTATTATTGAAAACGATGAATGTGATATGGCGAAAATTTAAGCTATATACCTTCTCTTCTCCAACGAGATCCAATTTTCAAAAGAAACGTCAATTCATCGCGTGACAAAGTTCGCGGGGACACGCGCGCTTCTACTCGCTAATTAAGCATTGTGTGCGAACTTCGCGCCTCGGTATATGAAATTAATTCGTTTTCCGAGAGCGTATGCATTTTCGCAAAGTGCAGGCCTGTTCGCCTCGTTCTTGGTCTAACTTCTCTACATTGTCATGCAAGCTTCCACACTCAAAACTTATACATAAATAATCGAAAAGAGAAAACTAAGTTAATCTGTTACAACGGCGTCGTAAGCGTACATGAGTTTTTTCACTTCGTAGGCGAGATGGTAGCCAGCGTATGCGGACTCCTCTTGTTGCGATCTGGAAAATTAGAAGTTGAGCGTACACGTTGCTTCCAGGGCCCTTTGCTTCTGGTACTCGCTTTGACTTTTGCTAATTTTTGCTTTTCACATTTTCGTATATGCTACACAATTATTAATTTTGATGCGTCTTTCATTCTATTTTGCATAATGAATCGATGATTTCTTTTACGAATGATTGTGAACTTTTACCGATCTCAATATAGGTAGAATAAAAGGACCATTAGACTAAATTTGAAAAATCATGCAACTCTTTAACAAGGACAGAACGTGTAACGTATGAAAAAAAAAATAAAGAGTTCTTAAATCAGGAATTGAGAATTCCTCAACGCGTCACAACTTCTAAGTATAACAAACTACGAGAAAGAACGTTAACCAAGTTTGTAGACTCTCAAGTGTAAGTAAATTGAAGTTCAACAACTCTTAGTAATAAAGAAAATCTTTATCATTAATATTCTCTCTGCGAACGATATGCGTGCAAATTCTAACTTTACTAGAAAAACAGGTTATACAGTACGTTTTTAAAGGAGAAATGAGATTGATGAGATTTCAGAAAGTTAGTGATCAAAAAAAATCATTTTCTTAATTTAACGAGGCGCGCCTATTATACGTAGTCTTTTCAATTATCCCTAATTACGCTGCGTTACAAGAAGAATGGAGAAATTAGAAAAATTATATATATGTACACAAAAATGAAAAAAAAAGAAAAAAAGAAGAAACAACTCGCGTGACGAGTGCGCCGTGGGTGAGTATGCGAGAAATATGCGTGATGGTGGAAGGCGTCGGGGCGCGGCGGCGGCAGCAGCAAATTACTGGTTTGAAATCCCAAAGGCAAGAATTTAGCAAATTTTTTCTCAAAAACTATCGTGAATACGTTCTTTGGTACTTTACTTATCTTAATTAAGTATATGGATTACAAGGTTAATTCAAGTTTCTTTAATTTTTAATTAATTTCCAAAAAAAAGTTAAAAGTTATAAAAAATAATTGTAGTATATTTTATCTATTTTAATTAGTAACCTGTGATGAAAAATGGATAAAACTTACATTCATTTATTGATTTAAAGCTTTCAAAAAGTTAAAAATAAATAATTTTAATAAAGTTGATAAAATTAATGAAAATCGTCGATCAAATTATTGTACTTTTATTCCACACGATTAGTTGTCATGCCAATAAACGACTTTATTAAGAAAAAAAATTTTAAAAAGTAAGATTTTATCATGAAAACCATATATTATTATTTCATTTTTTGAAATGCCACCAATTTTGCCCGGTGCCTCCAATGCGTGACAATGCACGATATATACAAAAACACAAAAAATGAAAGAAAAAAGATAAGATATATATTGCAAAGTGTGAGCGAATGGTGAAATGGCGAAATCTTGGTGAACGATGAAGAAAATGGAAAGAGACAATATAAAAACGTTATGGATGCACTCGAGTGGTGCGGAATAATATTGCGCGCTCTTCTCTATTATTCCTATACATCTCTTCAGGGGTAAAACGGCATATTGAATACGAGAACAGAGAGAAGAGAAAGAGAGAGAGAGAGAGAGAGAGAGAGAGAGAGAGAGAGAGAGATATCCGACAACGACACGGCGGGTATCTCGAGGTACCTTTGATTGAACGGCTGATTCGGGCTCGACAAGCCGTCGGTGGAGGTCCTATTTACGTTCGGCTTAACCTTGTTGACCTGCTTTGTCGAGTTCATCGTCGTCATTCCTACAGAATTTCGGTGGTTGCGCATGGCTGTAACACAAACACATGTGACCCTTTCAGTGACGATCGACCATTTACATAAGTGATACTGCACAAAAGAGGGAAGCTAAGGACGTTCGCATTTAAAATTTGAAGTGCGAAAAATCACAATTGATGGTAGATTGTTGGGTGATCTCAAAACTGCAAACAATATGTAAAAGCAGGTAAACAAATTTTAGAGAATAACTCATCCAATTTTAAGAATATTTAGTTTCAAAAAAAAATAAATTAGTTACTATTTTTATGAAATTAAACAAGTAATAATAAAAGGTCACAAATAAGTATGATTATCAAAAAGACTTTACTTCATTTTATTAACATCTTTTTTTATATGTGTTTTAATTTTCGCGTCAAAAATTTTCTGATAAAGTTTTTTTGTATAATTTTTCATCATGGATGCAAATGTAATTTACATTTTATCGCACGTAAATATAACAGTAAAAAGTTGTTATATGAAAAACGATTTATTTTTTTACAAAAAAAAACTTACCATTTGGATCTTCTCGATCGCGACTGATTTCACCTAAAATACGAATGAATGAATTAGTACAAATCCTTATAAACTCAACATTAAGAATATCGAAATTACTAAGACAATAATTAAATAAATTACATATATATAAATAAATAAATTACATATATATTTATATATATATATATATATATAAATATAAAGAGATTCAAAAGTTCATATATAGTTTCGACACTGACAATCACATATAAATCTGTATGTGGTAACAAGACTCCCCCGTACTGCGCAATGCTTCATAGTGACTATGAGTATAAAACAAAAAAAGACAGCTGTGTGTATTACAAATTCAATCGTCGATCTGCAGCTCGCTCACCCCATGCTCGTGGCTCGCTATGTATTCGTGTCTTGCTCAGGGGCGCGCCACCGCTATTGTACGCGCACCTCATTTCGAGGTACCAAGGAAACTTTACCTTGATCGGTGTGCACGCGCGGTGGAAAAAAGAATCGTTACCGTCAACTGCTTTGAGGCACATTATTTATGCATTGCTACTGTTTTCTTTTCTAAGGGTTATTCTTTTGTTTGTTTAAAATTTTTATTTAATGTGTTTTCTACAAAAAATTATTAGCGCAATAGAATATTGAGGATTATTATTGCTTTTATTATGATTGAAATTTATTTTTCTTCTTGTGCTTTTCTAGATCTAGTTTTTCAAGAGTTATTAAAATATGAAGTTTTTTACGAGAATGATTTAAATATGAAGTATTGCAATGTAAAATATAATTCGTTTTTGTTGACGATAACATTCTTATGAAAAGTGATTTTCTTATGAAAAGTGTTTATCGAAAGTTTTATTATGAGAACATGTTTTTTTTTCGTATCAATAAATGAGATAGATGTTTTCTTATTTAACTCTACTTTATGTTCACTGTAATATACTTTTATCATTACAAAATAAATGGAGCATGCGACAGTATCGGGGAAAATGACTTGTATTAGTCTCTAGAAATAAAAGATTTTAATATTATCAAAAATTTTTTCATAATATAATACTTATTAATTAGTTAACTAAATTTATAAAATACACTAAATTTTAAGTACAGTTTTACATTTAACTAAGAAAATAAACAAAGTTACTAAAGATACTGTACCTACAAAGATTCTAAAACTACTTACAGCTAAAATGAAAATATTATTGTAAACTAACATTAATACATCGAACATTATTTTAAAGTGAATAATAATTTGTGTTAGTGATTATTTGGATATAAAATAAATATAATATTGTTAATAAAAATAAAAACTTTTATATAAAAAATAAATAAATAAAACTTTATAAAATCTGAATTAAAGACATATTTTCGGTTAATTAGTAAGTTTTAGTTTAAGCATAAAATTGCCACAGTATAAAATTAACAAAAATTTATAAAATCGTAATTAAACTTTATATTTTTTAATGGTATGAAATTACGTATTAGAAAATAAATAATAATTAAAGATAAAAGTTTAGTCTCTTTAAAGCAAAATTCAAAATTCTGTCTTATAACACTATAAATTTATAATACAAAAATTTTATAATAATTTTTTCTATCTTGAATCTTATTCAATCTTTTAAATTAATCAAAATCTTAATTATAAATGAAAGTGTGGATAAAACAGAATAAGTACAAATGCTACTTAATTAAAAAAAAATATAAAAAAAATAGTTTGTTGCCGTTGTCTATTAATTAATCAGAATTAATTTCTTCTAGTATCACAGAAGACAGAGTACAGAGACATAAACAGAAAGATAAAGAACATAATATCGATAGACTGTAGCATGGTTTTAAAATTTTTTTTTGTTTAATTTTTTTTTTTTTTTTTTATTGAGGTGTTAAACTATACCTCTTACGTGAACCATCTTGGGCAGTTCTGGCGGGGTGAATGTGGGGGGAGGATGGTGGTCGTCTGTAACAAATGACTACACATGTTAGCTACCCTAGGCTAAATAATCTATTGCCTAAAAAAGGTGTCTCTACGCTACTATTAATACTACATAGTGCTAATAATTTTTGCAACAAGAAAAATTTTTTTAACAGTCGGCTCTAAGCCGCTACTAACATTATATTAAGAAAAAAATTAAGCAAACTCTTTGAAAATTAGTTTAAGAATTAAAAAAATTGGTCTAAGACAGAAACATTGATATTAATTAAAAATACAATATTAATTTTTAAAAGCTGCATTCTTGATTTCAAAGAGTTTGTTTAACGAACATTATTTCACATTAACTTTATTTAAACATAGACTATAGACTATAATATATAAAATATAATCTAATAATAGAGCATAACACGCTTCTATTACGTACGTGCCTTCGCAATAACGAATAAAAACAAATTTCTCTTCAAAAAAACATTTACATACATATCTTTTTACATTTTACACGATTTTCTTTGCATCTGCACATTGCGTAGCAGCACGATATATATTAAAAGCGCTTTAACTATATTTCCAGTTCATTGTAGGCTACGTATTTACTTATATATAATATGCACGTATATACATGAGCATGCAGCATGCGAAAAATTGAAAGAGAAAAAGAGAGACGGTAATACATCGAATTCCGCAAAAATTGAAAAATTGCGGCGCTGTGGTGCGTGAGCAAAAAGTCGCGAATTTTTAATATCGCAACGTTAGTTGTACAAATTATCAGTAAATAATTTTTTTTTTATAGTGCACCAAGCGATTTTTTTTTTAATGTTTGCAGATTTCGGAATCGCTCTTACCAAGTGAGCAACTGCTATTTAGTATAACAACGTTTAATACTTCTGTAAAATGCTATATAATATAAAAATACTTCATTCTCATCTACAACAATAAACAGTAATAAAAAGATGGTGTACATATATAAGGCGTGTAAAAGAGATATTTGAATTATTTGTGTCCTGAAATTTATATTCATATACCATGTGCGTTTTGTATAGTTGAAAAGAATAATAGAAAAATTGAGTGTGTCTACTGCATTCGAGAAATCGACTGAGGGAGTACGCAAGTACAGGTATGACAAAAGTAATAATTAATTTTAATTATCATGCACGGAACGTCGTGCGAAAAGCATTTTGGAAATAATGTATGATAATAATTAACAATATATTTTTATTGAAATTTTTCGAATAACAAAGAACTAAATATAGTGCAGAAAGATATAGAAAAGAAGTGTAGAAGTAAGTTTGAGAAGAGATAGAGAGAAGTGAAAAAACTCGCGTATTGGATTATACACTTAATTGATATGAATTTAGAGCGCAGAAATCGGAGTGAGAAGTAATTTGCGCCAGCCAGTAAGAGAAGATCAAAATATTTGGCCATGCACAGAAATTAATTACTAGTGACGATCTTTCGGCCTATCTTCGCGACGATTTAATTTTTGTGACGTTGCAAAAATAATGAATGCAAATTTTTGAGAAATACTTTGCGCATTAAAATTAAGGAGGTATAAGCCCTAAAAAAATTACATTCGGTAAAAACGAAATAAGAAATATGATAACGCGGTAACAAACATTTATTTCCATATTGTGGTGTTGTATAAAAGAAAAAAAAGTATAATGATAAACAAAAACAATGCAGTTATATATAAGATTTTAAAATATTGTTTTTAATTAATTTTAATAAAAATTTTAAAAAGCAATATTTTATTAGAGCAAAGTTAGAATTTTTCGAAAGATACAGATATGAAATATAGAATAATGATAAAAATTGTTTCAGAAACAATATAAATAATGACATTTTTTCTTTACATCTATTAGTCTTAAAGTTGAAGTTTGTATCTTTCGAAAGTTTCAAATGAAAATAGTAGCTTCCCTCCTTAGTGAAATATAAAAATTATAAGGAAATACAAAGTTATAATAATTGTAGTAGTAAGTAAAATATAAAAAATAATAATGATAGCAATAACTGCGTACGAACAAACTAAAAAGCCTGAGTACGATAACAAATAAGCGTGATAAATGTGAGAAAAGGAAATCATAAGATACGGTATGAAATATAAATACTAGAAGCCACAATATGTATATTCGGTGATGCTTAAAAAAGCACTTTGTTAATAATAACGGATGTAATATCCTTGCTGCTTAGCCGTATAACGAATAATAATAATAGGTAATGGCCCTTTTGCACAAAAAAAACGTAGCATGGCAATTGTTGAAAAAAAAGAAAAAAAAATCATAAATTGCGACGACTGGCAGGAACGAACAATACTTCTGTGATCCTACGGCCTATGGCTCATATATCAATAATAGCTTGAATTATGCGAGGCGCCGACGTTTGTACAGAATAGAAGTTTCGTATCTGAATCAATCTACAGCAGATTTATGCGCGAAGGCTGCTCGTACAAAATTACTTCTATCGTGTCTCGACGATATGTTTGTAGCAAAAATCATGTACATATATACGTGTAAGTAACAATATATTTGTTATACATATACATATAAAAGTGTATAAAAGATTGGTACATAATTATATATATCGTATATATATCCTTATCCAGGAGGTACTATTGTACTATTTTTTTGTTGCGGACTTACTTGCGTACGAGAAGTCGTCACCTTTTGCGTGTGTGTGATAGTGCGAACGAAGAGACAGAGAGTTGAGAGACACACGATTGAAGTAGGAGAGCGAATAGAAGAAGAGTGACAGAGTGACAGACACACAGAGACACATATAGATAGTTAGTTTTCAGTTGTACATAAAATTCTTTTTTTTATACATTTTACAATTGTTACTCTCAACCGCGATTGACTGTTTGTAAAGTACTTGTAATATTTATGTGATATGTGATGAGAATATGTTTGGCTTGATTACGACCGGCCAGTGTGTACGCGTGTGAATGTGCGATTGAACCTCATGTTTATCGGGGCGCGATACTCGTTGCTATGCGTACATTGGCTTATATATATGTATATGTAGAGGCAATCCAAATGTATATGCATGAGTTTGGATGTGGTGTCGTGTATATGTATATGTAGGGGCAGTCATCTACTGAATGAGATGCTGCAACGCGATTTTGTCCTTTTAGCTTACGGATCAATGTATAAGGCTTTAAAGTACGCGTGCGGATGGATTTCTGGATAATATTATTTTTGAGTAAAGATGGATGCGACAAAAGAGAATGAAATGGAATTTCTAGAAATTCGATTTTATCCTCTAAAATATAGAATCAGCGATGTTTATTAATTCAATATTATAATTTTGAATACTAAGTATGAAGAAAAAAAATTAAATAATAAAGGCATTTTAATGTAAACTTATTTATCAAAAAGCATTAAACGTTATCTATTTTTATATAATTTTCGTATCCAAAGTACCGACACCAATTTGACCATTGATTGGTTTGTGCGTTAATGCTGAATATAAGTCATGTTTGCGAGATACTTTCTCCCGTTTAAAATTGTATTTTCTTTGCTTTTGCCCGACTGGATAATTTTTTCACCAGGTGTAATGTTTCAACGTAACGAAATTAAAGAAGCATTAGACGAAGCGACTTGGATAAAATTAATTAGGTTAATGAATTTTGCCAGTATGAACTCGGTCAAACAATTTTCCGCGAATTAGCGAAAGTGAATGTATAAGTGTGTATATAGAGGATAGAGAAACAGGATCTTAAGTAGATCATATATGGACGCGCGTAAACAAATAGTCGAGTAAATTTATTAAATCAATTTCATAGAAAGAAATTTTTAGGTTTTGAAAGACAATCCATAGAAGTTAGGCTTATACAAAATTATATTGTACTGAAAATGATACATATAATACCTTTAATTACGAAGACAAATTAAGGAATGTCTCTTAGAATAAAATAAAAAAAATTATAAAAAAATTCGTACAAATCTTTCAAGGACTAAATCTAGATAAAATTATACATGTATGTTTTATGCAAATACGTTTATTATATACGATATATTTTTGAACACGTATAACAAGACTAAAATGTGTATATATATTGTTTATCTGTAAATAACTCTTTTTATTAAATACAATGACACTGATGCAAATCTTTTGTGAACAATACATGTATATACATGTATAAAAATCTGTTTATCCATCTAGAACATCTTAAAATTGTGAACTCCATAGTCTCTTAGGTTCCAATTTACCAACAGTAACCATTGAAGACACTTACAAACTTTTGTATATATATATAATATAAAAAAACTACATTCCTTACGACATCGATATATAGGTATACAAAGTGACGTAATATATATATATATATATATATAAATCGTAGGTTGCAGATAACCAGGAAAACACCACATCAATGAAAGACTTTCAAACACTATAAGGTAATCTACTTTGGGTCCAATTGGTGATTATGGCTTGGAATAGTTTTTCTATCAATGCAAATCAAAGTTTTATATATAATAAGAATCTTTGTTAGTGTTTAACAATGTAAAGATTTAATTCCAGTTTAAATCAATTTGCATTAACAGTAAGAAAGATTGAAAATGACAAATTTGGTTTATCGCGCCCCTTGTTTTTATTCCCCTAAGACGCGTGTAAGAAAGTAGTAATTTTCAGTAAGGACAAAATAAAACATGTTTTTTGTAAGTGTTTCTTATGTAAGTATGTATATAAGTTGAGCGTACGCATGAATAGTCAGAATAGAGTCAGAGAAAGAACATGGTCATTCATATCTCCAATATACTACTACTTTAACATCTAAATTAACCTTCACGATAATTTAAGAAAATAGCTTAGCAAAATAGTTTCTCACTCTAACTCTAATCCGAGATGAAATATGACTTATGCTGTCATGGAAAAAGCAGTTGCAATGCATTCGCTGTTCCAAAATATTTTTCAATTTGCATAATTGTTCCTAGTATACGTGATTCCGTCAGGTTTGTAACCCTGGTTTTGTGCATCTGCTTTAACGTTGACAAGCACCAATAGTATAATAATATTAATTATGAAAACTGGAAGGTTGAGGTATAATGGAAGGCAGAGAGACGAAATATGACAGAGGATGATCTGTGTTTATTTTGAGTACTACACTCGAGGACAGCTTGGTCTTCAATCAAAAGTTTCGGCTGCTATTAACGCGGACACGTATTGGCGCAGGTGATCATACCGGATAACAAATTCCAACGCGCCAAGATTGAATAGTATAACCACCGTTTTGCTCTATTTTGGCAAGCGACGAAATATAATATAACTATAATATAATAAATATAAATATAATTCGATAACAGATAAAAGAGCACTTGCATATGTGACCTCACGTATGAAGCTAAATATAAAAAAAGAGTGATATTTTGATTTTTGTATGACTTTATTTGCGCGAGGACTGCTCGAGTTTCTAATTAACCTGGCGAATTCAGATTTGATTAAATTTTAGTCCGAGTAACTAACCATTCAGTTATTTCTTTTGTTTTTGCTATCAAAATGTAATGTTTGAATAGAAAAGGACAAATTAGTCTATTTCAATATATATATGAAGTAGAAATTTAAGAAATTTGCAAAATGCAATTTATATACAATATATCAAAAAATATTGTTTGATATAGTTCTTTGAACTTTTATTGAACAATCAATTATATGTAATGAAATTTAAAGTCATAAGAAAATGATAGTCGTATTAGTCAATGAGTCAACTATAAGATAGTAGTTCCATCGTCGCTTCTTGATCTAAAATTGTGGTCGATTAGTTACATTTTTTTCTTTTAAATATGCACTCTTCTTTACAACTATGTGCAAATATATGTTTACAAGATAATGAAAGTGTATTAAATCTATTCTTAAGTTTTAAATGGAATATTTACAAACATCTTAACAAGTATTAGTTAACATGTACCCACTTAAAGTGTATTCACACATTTAATGTGCCATTATATTTAAAAACATTAAATCATACATTAAATCGTATAATACATTGTTACGTTCTCTCTTAATCTGTACGATTCCGACAATTTTTGTGCCCAAGATCGAAGACCAGTGGCTTATTCTGAGCGAGTAGAATGAATCTGCGTGTATGGAATTTTGGAAAAAGGGAAGGAGAACAGAAAGAGGTGTAAATACGTCGCATGACACAATTGGATGATGACTGAGACAATCTACTCTCGGGGGATACGTACTTGCTCTTCCGACCATCTGAACAGCCCGCACGCCTTTCCGGAATGTGGCCACTGCCCGAAGGGAGAAGAGAACCATAGCTGTTAGTCTTGACAAATTTCAAACTGACCCAGTATCAGGGGTCGCAGATCATGGGGGCTGGGGTATGGGTCACTTTATATTTTTTAAGACACTCGTCTGATAGAGGATTGCTCGGATCTCGATCAACGGGTACGGGTGTTTCGTAAGTAATTAGCATTTAATTTTACTATTTTTAATAAATTATTAACAAATATTTTGTCCAAATGGCAAAGAGACTAAAATTTTTCGATATAATATTTTAATATATTTTAAAGAAAACCTAACTTTATCATTTGGATCTACATATTTCAATGATCATTACGATATGAAGTTTTGTTTTAATTATCATTCATCAGTTATAGTTCTCTCCGATGATAAAATGAAACTAGAAAGTATTT
Source organism: Eupelmus azureus (assembly GCA_030522685.1). Lineage (NCBI taxonomy): Eukaryota > Metazoa > Arthropoda > Insecta > Hymenoptera > Eupelmidae > Eupelmus > Eupelmus azureus. The sequence goes on from JAPYZA010000300.1 coordinate 28,259, forward strand.
TGTTAGTAATATATAAAATATTTTCGGATCCATTCATAATTGGTGTAAATGAAATTATGTTGAGTCTAACGAACATGAATCTATAATTATGTAATGTTATTTATTATTTTCTATATTATGTTCGAATAAGAAAGGGGTGATTACTAACTGAGATGAAAAAAAAATTAAATAAATTATGTTGAATGTTCAGTTTGAGTATCGCAAGTGTAATTTATCAAAGAAAAATTAGAATTCATTCCATTTCTATGTCTCAGTTTATTGAAGTGGACAGTAGATGAATAAATGAATAGAATTGTAGAATTTATAGGTATTACGTAAGTAATTGTAAGTTTATTGAGCAGCCTCAACATACACACAGACAGTTGCGCACCGTTAGCAGGAGACAGTTAACCCCTATGCATTTAACAAATCCACGGATAGAAGGAAGCGTGGAATCAAGGAGCAGAGGATTGGGTGTTAAATAACGCAGCGTATCACGCTTTTAAAACCCACACACATTCAGGAATATCAGCTATTGTTTATCTCTGTGATTAACACTAAATGCCTTATTTCAAGGAACAAATAGTTTCATTAAAATGAATGTAGATGAAGTTTGCGAATTAATATAGAAAACTCAATAGTTTTTAATTTTATGTATATATGAATGTAACGCATAACTCTTAACTATGAAAAGCAGTTAATTCGGTCTGATTTCACTTTGATAGCATTGATGACGAAAGCTTTCGAGTATACTGTTGATGCATATAATTTATTAACCCATGAGTAGACGTGTTAAGTTGTATATATGTATGGCTTAGGTAATTAATTATGTGCGAAAATAAGCAGAGGTAATTGAAAAGCATTTTGATTGTCAAATTTTTCAATTATACTTCCACTTAATCGATAGTAAAAACATATCTCTTCCTTCCACAATTTGAATCTGTGCTTAGTTAACACAAGAATCTTTGCAAATGATAGCAATAACGGTAATTTTTAAATTCGAATTTTATTTTCTTTTACATAGTGGATTATTGCATATAATTTTATTGTTTAAGTATAGTGCAAAAGAAAGATCAAAAGATAAATACGAATATAGATACCTGTATAATCCAAATACTTTCTGCTTATCTCTGTCCAATGAAAAAATGAATGAAACTTTATTCATAATAAAAACGTGGTAAAATCGAGTAAGGTGAATTTTAATAAAGTAAACCCTGGGCATCTGTCGGAACATCAAAAAGTAGCCCCATACCAGTTTATACAATATACATTATTTAACTTCATTGAAACACAGATCATTTGATGGGCAATTTTGAGAAAGGACGGCGAATCATGGTTATATATAATTATAATTAGAACGTGTTTTGAGAAATTTTACCCTGTAAAATTGTCGATTACTGCCGACATACTCTCGTGGAATCTCCTTTGGAATTATCCGAGTTCGGAATTAGACTTTTCCAATATGGACAAGTTCGTTACGCATGTGGACGCTGAACACGAAAGGTAAAATCTGGCCTTCTCAATTGAGCTTTGATCAAGTTATTTGTAAAATTTTTAATAAAATATTATATTTCGCAAATTTGTAATGTCCGTGTTACTTAACTTATTTTGTGTAAAAATAATTGAGGTATATTAAATAAATATGTTAAAAAATGCCTATTTACTCTTTGAAAAAGTCAGTTTTTACTCCTGTAAGAGAAATAATTGTAATTGTGTGATTGTTATTGCAGCAATGCGCATTAACATCAGCAGCAACGCGCATATAACGATTAATTCTTGCTAGCAGCCATAAAATATGTTTTATCACTAAATTTTGAATAAAATAGTCCTTACTGAATTTCAACAAAAAATTATAATGCTTTCCACGCAAGCTCAACGAGACAGAAATTGTCCAATAATATTAAAAGTTGTGCGTACAATAAATTTTATCCATAAAAAAGCCACATTTGAATATGTATGACTAAAAATTAAAAATAAACACTTAATTACCACTTTAATAAACAGTAATGTAACTGATACTTTATAAAAATAAAACAAAAAATATATAAATATATATATTAATTTTTTACGTATATTCAACATTGTACGAAACATTTATTTGAATACTGTAGCATTATGTTTAACGTGCTTGAAATAAGAAGATGCATTAATATTCTGTATTGCGAAGCTGTTGCACAGCGATTTATCATAACTTTTCTCAATTCTCGACAAACGCGAGAAAATGAGTCACGTGAACAAGTAGAAAAAAGGTGTAAAAAATATAATAAGAAAAAAAAATGCCAATTTATCAAAAAAGTGTTTTTGGCTTGATTAAATGCGTACAATATAAAAAAGAGAACATTGATTCGCGGACGATAATTCGTAAAGCGACGTTAATGCTGCATCGTGGCGATAGCCAGAAGCTTTCAACCTTTTACAGCTCCAACGAAAAAGCTTTTTGAACAATAACATTGTGTGTAGACATTAGGTAAAGAATTTGGACACTTGTAGTATCGCAAACACGAGAAAGTTTTCAAGTGACGAAATAAGTAGGTACTAAAAATGGCAAAATACTTGGAACTAATACTTTTATTTTCATTTGTTATTTTTAATTTTGTCTTGAAAACCTCTCGATAGCGACAAAATTATAGAGGAACATTTATAGATTGATTTACTTTGTAAAATGGACATTTTTTACACAGCTAATCTTTTTCCTTTTTTCTAAAATTTAAAATGTATAAGAAGTAATGTATAGGAATTTATCATGCTCATAGACCTTTGGGATCACACAAAATGGTTATTTAAATCTGTTAGTTACAGTACCAAAATAAGACATTATATATCAAGAGCGTAAAGTAGAGCTTTTCGCTCAAGTGTACATTTGCAACCTCATAGCGGGATAAAGGTTCACTCGTCACGTTACACACAATACATTTCATCACACATGTTTTGATTTATTGCTTTATTATTAGATAAACAAATAATACAGTAATGGCTTTTGACACGGCAAACAGGTGCCAGGTAGATTGTAAAAAAATACGTATTAATCGGAAAACTACACAATTGATATAGAATTGCCTTTATTAGTATGTTAATTTTATAATTAAAATTTAAAATCGTATAGTTAAATTAAAGTTGTATGTGTATTATCGATAACATGGAATTGATCATTTACATTATCTGTATATATGAAATTGTTTGTGTAACATATACATACACATATACACACATAGATATTTTAATGGGCTTTCCAAATATTTTAATTTTTTTATTTGCCAAAAAAGTATTTTTATTTAACAACTTTTGGACGTAAAGAAGCTTCTTGAATAATTAAACAAAAATATCGCAAAAGACAAGACCAAATTGAAGAAAGTAACAAAAAAAGTGTTTGAAAATGTCGATGAAAAGTGAAAAAATAACATAAAATTTTCAATACAACATCTTATAAAAGAAATAAGAATAACATAGGAACGTCCAAATTTTATCTTGTACGCAAATTAAGTCAAAGTATCGTAAAATATGAACTATGAAAACCATGTCAAGTTAAGAAAATTAACTAAAAAAACATAAAAAATAATGTTAAATTGTCATTAAGCTTTAATTTAGCATTAAATAATATTAAATTAAGTAAAAATATCACAAAAAGAAAACGAAAATAACGTAAAAAATCGAAAAGTAACGTTAAAAAGTGGAACAATGATGTACAACCCTATAATATAAGGTATAATAATGGAGATAAGGGACATGTATGTGTGTCCAAAATTTTTGTTATACACGGCGGTAGCAGTGGCGACGAAATATTTTCATTATGTGTGTGTATGTGGATAAATGTAAACGGTATTTAGAATTTTTCCTGGCACTGTCTTTTTTCGTCCGCCGTTTACAATACCTCACTCTACGGTTTCTTTTGCAAAAATCATACTTGTGTGACAAAAAAGTATTTTTAACTATCAAAAATTGTCCACTTTACTTGTAAATCCAACTATTATTAGAGTAGGAAGGAAAAATGGTCAAATCTGTGGATGGTGTTCAAAAGCAGAGAATGGAAATAAGGCGTACCGTCAAGGTATCTCTGGAAGACGCTCGCCTTCACCATACCAGACTGCATCATCATCATCCCAACATCTGTAAAAATTTAGCGATGAGCCAAAGCACCTATTTATATTATCTACTTGTAATACGAGTGTAACACAATTTTAGTACAATATGATAATTTACAATTTGGATAACTGTCAATTAATAACACTTAGTAACCTAGAGATTTATACTCTATGTTATGCTTAATTTTATTATTTAAAAAGTATCACTGTTTAAGTTTTACTACAAAATTATTCCACAATCTTTTAAAAATTATTAAAGCCTGATCTACTTACTCTTCCAGCAGAAAATAAAGACTTTATTAGAAATAAAAGATTTATTAGAATCAGATGGAAAAAATAAAAATATAAACGAATGAATGAATGAATTAATTAATTTTTAGGGATCGTGAGATTGTGGAACGTATAATCAAAAAGCAATTTCAGAAGAAATTTGGAAATATTAAATTGTTATTTATGATTTTAAAAATGTTTATTCTAATTACAGAAATTTATCAATAATCATATATTTTTTTTATTATTTAAAAAATAAGAAATGAAACGTAAAGTTTCCTCAAAGAATAAGACAAAATTAATATTTGTTTATTCATTGTTTAAAAAAAAATGTGATCCTGAAAATTAAAAAATTTTTAACATCGAAGTCTTAAAGTATTCTCCTGTCAAGTGGAAGACATAATGCTGAGGCAATAAGCGAAAGGAAGACAGAAAATTCCAGATATTATGAAAAAGGAGGAGCCTTTGCTGTGTCCTTATCTTCCTCCTATAGCTCCATGTACTCGTTGTCCAATCCATTATTCACTGTATCTACAGTTTTTTCTATAACTTTTGTGCTGAAAAGGTCAGTTGCCATAATATGATCTTAATTTGGGCTAGACGGCAAATGAAATAGTGAAGAGTCCGGGGTATCAACATGTGCAATAATTCAAGGCACGCATAACACCATTAAAAATTAAAATGGCGTAAGGGCGTAAGGGGAAAGGGAAAATAAAATATACGTCTAACATGATTGGACACTCCTCGGTGTAAGGTATGCTTTATACAGTCACGTTTTGTGAAAAATGTTACCGCTTTTTATCTTGGTTCATAATCTGTAAGTTATATGAAATCTTTTTGTATCGGAATTCTTCAATATTCATGGATATAGCAGAAGCTGATAAACGAGCCGTTTTGTTTCATTAGTCAAGCATATGATAGAGACGAAAGGTGGAATGTAAGAACTATCTAATTTTTTAATTGTGACATTAAAAATGTATTTAGTCATTTTATCTGTCATATTGTATATTTTGCTTTAAAAGTGAATATTTTTATGTTGTTGAATTTTAAAATGCTAAACAGATAACAAATCCGCCTTTCGTCAGTTATTAGAATTACCTTCATTCAATTTCTTAACTGTTAAAAAATTAGAAACTCCTATAAAATAAGGAAGATTATTAAAGCAAACATTAACTATTCTACAAAACAGTAATTTTTCTATTAACTATTTAAAAATTTATTTAAAGTGTACTTCTTTTATTAAATGAGAATAAAAAGATAAAAAATTTAATGTTAATTAACATATCATTACCGGTTTGTGAATTAATTAATATTTACTGATATTACTAAAATAGTTTATCTTACCGATTTTCAAATGTAGGATATGAGTAAAACATTCATAATCAGCGATATAAATTTCTATTTGCCCAGGGTTTATGAGAAATTCTCAGTGATACTTGTTAAGTGTAAGATGTAGCGTGAAGTGTAAGCTAACTGATCATATATTCTTTCGTTTTCAACAGGTGATTAAAAATTTTTATAGTAAAAATGAATATTTGATGTGAAACTCATTTATGGTTCATAGTCAAAAAAGCTTTTGATTATTTTTAAACCGATGACTGAAATTTAAGAATTAAATATAAAACAAATTCTAATCAAATAAAGGCAAAAGCTAAGATTAGCTTTTGCAATATTGCTCTGAGCAACGCAAGTTTTTGTAGAGACCAAAACAATTATAAAATGACGGCAAAATGAAAGATTTTGAAATTCGCAACTGTTCGTATATTCTTCAACGTTTCTTTTTGGATCCGAATTACGATTTCAGCTCAAACTTTGGAATTTTTTTAGGTGTAAAAACATTTAAAAAGCCGAAATATTAGACTGTATTAGTTTGAAATATTCGAATTATACATATTTTCAGGTTTAGTTTGAGACAGAATTGGAAAATTATATTAGAGAAGAAAATAAGCTTTCATTGACTTTTTACAGAATTAGAAAAGCTTGAAATGTGTAGCTTTGATCTCTTATAACTTTTGAAGGAGTTATAAGAGATGTTAAGCTTTTCTGATTCTGCAAAAAGCCAGTCAGTTAATCAAATTAATTCATCAAATTAATTTTGTATTCTAAGATTTATCTAAAGAATTGGACAAGATCTTGACACTATCTTACAAATATAACTACAAATCACTAACGACGGAATCCTTCAGTTAAGGTAGCTGTAAAATAGTTTTAAGTAAGCCATGCCTATGTACAGGTAATTGTATTACCTCTTTAGGAATTTATAGATGTAAATTTATAATATTAAACTGGTTAATAAATTAATATATATATATATATATATATATATATATATATATATATATACAGTTCATCTAAGCTGATTTATTCACTTTTAAAGAGTGGTATTTTTTTCAAATATTTTTTAAACTGAGAAAATAACTCAAGTTTTTGTACCAACAGAGTCTAATATTCTGGCTTTCTTCATGTTTTAATATCTAAAAATATATTCTAAAGTTTAAGCTGAATCCATGATCCAGATCCCTGATACTCTCCTAGTAAGTCAGAAAAATAAAAAAAAAATTTAAAGGAACTTTTGAGTAGTTTGAAGTAACTAAGCTGCGAAATCAGCACTTATCGAACTTTATGACCATTTAATTAAACAATTGACATATTTGATTATATTTAATTAAAAATATAATCATCTAAAGCAAAAATATCAACTTCAAAATTTTCGATGAAACAAAAGAAAAAACTAAATATAATGTTTAAGAAAGTTTACAATTTATAAAATAAACAATCAATATATATATATTTATTTCGTATCTCAAAAAAATTACGCTTGTTTGAGAACTAGAAAAAAGAAATAATTAAAACGATGGAATAAGAGGAAAGACTACGTCAAAAATTGTCTCGCAAGCTGTCAAGAAGGAGTTCGTCAATGACAGCTGACATGCCAACGCTGCTATGTTAATCACATCACCGTAGTCACTTCGATGCCAATGAGCAGAAAAAGAGATGAAGAGTAAGAGTTAGTCGCGAAAACCGACAGCTATTTCATGCATGCAAGGCGACGAGAGAATAAAAGAGAGATAGAGAAATATAGAGAGAAGAAAATACGTGAGTCACTAGGGTGCAGTCTAGTTTCTTAAAGTCAAGTTCCTTTGGTATGAGGAAAAAACAATAAAAATAAGGGTAATGGTCAGGTGGGCATGCGCCAGCTGACAGAAAACTCTAAAGTTTGAGTGACAAATAACGCAAACTAGAAATTTATCGGAGAATATTTTTAATAATTTACTAAATAATACTGAATAATAAAAGCTTAAATCTTATGTAAAATAAACAAATCTTATGATTTAAGTCAAATTTTACTTTAAAACAACATATATATACATAAAGATTTAACTTTATATTTATCAAATCTTGATCATTATAATTTGTTAAATGACTGTGATGTAAATTTTATCAATGTAAGTATTAAGTTGAAAAATATTACTCCAGAAAAATTTCAAGTCTATTAAAGGCAGAGTCAAGGGTCAATAGGACGCAATTTTTAAAAATGTGTCGCATGTTCATCTCAGCAACGACGTTTCGTTTTTGGCAGTTTTGCGCTTTTGAATCATCCAGTAGAATATTTGAATTGGAAACCATGTTTCCAAAAATTTATTACTCACGCTCACGAGAGTGAGTGAGAGAAAATAGCAGAGATGTATTGTGAGAGAAAGAGAGAGAGAGAGAGAGAGAGAGAGAGAGAAGAGGAGAAAGAAAGAGAGAGGAGAGAAAGAAAGTTACAAAAAAACAAAACGAAACGTCATCCGAGCAGCATTCCAGTGTTTCTGTCTAGCTCAGGTGTGAGCCGAAAAGAGAAATACAGTGTAAAAAGAAGTTCGAAAAAAAAATAAAAAAAATTATTGATTGACAGGGGTTTAGGGGTTGAATGCAGAGCGCTTAATCGCCATTATCATAATCATCATATAAATCGCCATAATATCATCGCCATGACGAATGCAAAATAATTTGTAATATATATATAATAAAAAATGTATACAAGAAAAATTCTTATACAGTTAATGTGAGCAAAAAAGATCGCAAACTGCAAATGGTGTTTTTAACAAGAAAAGAGCCAGACGAGATAGAAAAATAATAAAAGGAAGTAAGAGACAGTAATAATAAAAAATAGAGAGAAAGAGAGAGAGAGAGGAGGGGGGAGAGAGCAGAGACAGAATGTGTTATAAAAAGAGCAAAAATTTAAAATTAAACGAATTAACAAATTGTTAATAACGAGCGGATCTCGTATAAGATAGACACAGTAGAAAAATGATTAGCAATTTTGATGCAGCAAACTCAGGACGAAAATTTAATGATGGACCAAATAAGAGAGCTGCAAAATAAAACGGGCTATAAAGTAAAAAAATGATCGCAATGAGAAATTTAAGGGGCGAAATTATAAACAGTATATAGAGAATAAAGTTTAAGGTAAGAAAGTAAAAAGATTTTTTCGAAAATAGTCTTAGATAAAAGAAACAGATAGAAATAGAGAATCAGAAGAAAGATAGAAGTGAGAAGTTATAAGAGAAAAGAGATTCAAACGAGCGAGTGAGAGACGTTACCTAAGTCCCGGCCCCAGGAGCGCTGCTGCTGCCCCACTAAATCAATATATCACAATAATAATTGTCACAACCATGTCACTAAGTCATTTGTCGCAATAATTTTTCTGGAATTATTTTTTGCGATCTATGTTCTCAATTGTTTGTTTTAAAATAAAATACATTAAATAGGTCTCAAGTTTTATAAAAATTTCCAATGTCACTACATTTTTTTTTAGCTTATTTTCTTGCAAATAAGTAAATTATAGTTATAGTTTGAAGCTTATTTTGAAAATAAGAAGAAATTAGCTTACTTTATTCCAGTTAATCTAATCATATGTAATTTTTATACATATATATTCTTGAAATGGTATTGAAGAATTTATAAAATAATTCATGTACTGTTTAGTTTTTAACAGTAACGATAAAGTTTTAGAAATGAACGTATAACTCAAAAGACAATTTATTTTCGCGACTTACGCGATTTATTTTATCGGGGTCGGGGGATTACTCAATATAAGTAATTAATCATGGATCATTGGAGAGACTTATTAGATAAATAATTAAAAAAAATTATGAGTAATTTAATAAAAATAGTTGGAAGGACTTACAGTTTTTGCATTTGCACTTCTTGATCAAAGTCTCGTCCTTAATGTCTTCGTGGCAGGCTTTACAGTAGAACCAGGCTCTAAAGTAATTATAAATAGTTATTGATAAAATACAATAATTATGATCACATATAAAAATATGCATTATAATAAAAGAGGTTTATTAAATTTATTTTAGTATTACAGTGAACAAAGATTGCATTATTAGGGTAATACTCACCGCTTCACTTCGTCAGCCGATTGGGCAATGAAGAACCCCTGAGTATTGGCGGCAATCTTGGCACCACGCGGATTTATCGAGATCTTGCTGTCACCGCCGCCTTCCCCCTTGATTTCGATTGCCAACAGAAGCAGCTTCAGTTTCGTGAAGCACAACCTAAAGGCACACACAATCCATAAAGTAATTTCACTGTCGTTTGTACTTACTGTTTTTATGTGTGTGAAATTATGATAAAGTGTCAAAGTTTTTATGATCGTCCAAGAAGTGACTTTGTATACTACATTTGTTTGTATATGCTTAGAGTGTAATATTTAGTAGTTATTTGCGAAATGAAAGTACTACAACTAGAATGTGAAAGTTATACAATGTAAGAAAATCAGATTCTTCAAAAATAAATATTTTGTGATTTTTTATTTTTGAACTAAAAATTTAATGTTCAGTTAAAAAAATATTGTTCAAGCGGATAAGCGAGTATTTTGTGTAAACGAAAATTCTTTTATTGCAATATTAAAATCTGTTTAAATATTAGTAAGAATACATATATTTCTTGTTAGTGTTGAATAGATTTTTATATACAGATGAGAAACAAAAAAACAAAAAGAACAAAAAAATACTTTCATATTCATGTCATACTTTTTTGTGTCATGTAATAAAAATAAACTTAGAGTCTCTTATCAGGTATACATAAAATTTGTTTAAAATTGAATTATCTATTTGAAATTAAATAGAGGTACACCATGTGAGTCTTAATCACTTTTAATCAGTTTTTAAACTATAAATATAATTTTTAAAATAACTCAAAGGGATTTTAATTTTACAGATAATTTTACTTCAAGAAAAGTAACAAAAGATTTTTCAATAAATGTGAATGGAAACATCCGCTTATCTCCTTTCTCTGTACAAAATATATTTTATCTAGAAAATTTATGATTTATAGTCTAATTATATTTTTATTTTTGAATAATTAATTAATTCTGTTTTCCTTACTGTTGTATGTTAATATCGTTAAGGGTCAAGTGATCAATAATTCAAGTACTAATTAAGATTCAAGAAAACTTGCACTTTGTCGTTTTGATTACTTCATTCTTAGAAAAAATATTAGTGTTTTGCTTTGGTTTAGGGTGAGGAAATGTTGAAGGAATACATAAAAAGTATAATAGCTACAAAAGTCGATAGTGCATCGTATCAACAAATTTTAAGTTGTAACTTAAAATACCAAATATCAAGATTACAATTACAATCTTATACACTCTTTAGGCTAATTTATTACTACTTGAGTTAAAAATTATAGTACACAAGTTATTTCTGCATTATGCCAAGAAATTTTACAAACAAATACAAGGATAAAATTATGTACATTGTCGGTAAAAGTTTATGCAATGCCACATTATCTGCAATTTTTATTTTAAATTATTTGTCTGCGCAGAGAAAATGAAAGAATACGAAAAAGTGAATATTTAGTATTATGTTGATTAAAATTTTAATGCACTTTCGACTCATACTAATTAAATATACATGCAAAATTACTGCTATGCTACAGCGACATTCACACCAAAAATTGTTTAAATTACAGCAAAGGTTTATTGAAAATAATAAAAAAACATCGATAATTCAAAATTCTTATACAGTATTTATGTTATAAAATAATTTTTAATTTTTCATCTTAACAAATATTTTAGAACAGATTACATGATTATCAAAAATTACCAATTATTCAACATTATCATTATACAATTAAAATTCAAAGTAACATAAAAAAATAGAACTGTTTGTACTTAGACCGTAAAGTTTTATAGCCGTGGTTCTAATATTATTTTTTGGTAATTTGAATTGTAATATTTCAACCTTAGGAACTATTTTAAGGCGTACTTAAAATTTTGCGTTCATAGATAAAAGCTATTATCAGCAAGGAGAGATATATAGTATTCATCGGCTTTCGGCAGACAAGTACTGAAAACATCTACTTTTCACTAGAATTACGTTTTTAGATTGCAAAACAGATTTTTGTAATAATTCATAAAGTAGAACTTTTCGGTTCGAATAATGAAAATATATTTTTTGAATTACAAATTATTTTATATATAAATTAAATATTAATTTAAGTATTAAACAACTAATTTCAAGTTAGTTTTAAAAACAATTTAATTTTGAAGTATCGATAGGTCAGTGAGAGTGAAAAAAATTAGTACAATAAAATTAAAAATTATGTGGATGCATGCGTACTAGTATTGCAAGATTGTTATACACTTTAATGTTTAATTATTTTATTTCGATTTTGTACAAGACTACAAAGAAAATTTAAAAAAATATATAAAATACTTTGAAAAAAAGTTTTTAAAGGCTTACGTATGTATAAATTATTTTGTTTTAGAATTTTCAACTAAGTCTAAGAAACATACAATGTTCGCATATAAGTAGTAATAAAAAAAATTGTATACAGTAGTGAGTATACGGCATAAGACTCTTCCTCTAAAAGGAAGTATAAATATAAAAATATGTATAAAATAGTAAAAAGTATATATAATTCTAAAATCTACGTAGAAGGGTTGTCCTAAAAATTACTGAACTCCCACACACGCAAACGATAGAATATAGTGATAGTGTTATAGTAACAATAAGGCAAAACGAAAGTTGAAAATGTAATTTACAGATATTTTAAGAAAACAATGTTTATTAATTATAGATAGTAATAAAAAGTGTGCTTGGAATGGATAAACTTTATAACAGAGAAATATTTTCTTGCTAAAATTATAAGTGAAATTTTAAAATATCGACGTATAACACTAATAAAATTAGAGAAATTACTATTAAAAAATAAGCTTAATATAAACAAATTATATACAATAAAATTATAAAATTGTATAAAACAATATACACAAATTAAAATAAAATTTCCTACATTTGGAATAAAATTATCTACATAAACTATAAAAACAAATAAATTAATATTTAAAATTGTAGAGCAAATAAGACTTTCAAGTTAAAAGCAACCGGCCATGTAAAAACTTACTTTAGAATATTTTTATGAGTAATACCGAATAAACAGCTGTCATACATAATTAGATCCCGGACATAATGAGGGAAAATTTCTAAAAATGTAAGATGTAAAGACCGGCCTGAATAATTCTGTAAGGCCAAGTGGAAGGGTGAGTTAGAAAGCTACACAAATTATTAAACGAGAACCCAATATTTATGCCGTAAAAATTAATTAGAAACAAATTTTTCCCAATTTATCTAATTAATGTTTATGACATAATTTTTTGTATTTCGTATAGATATCTACTCAACCCTTTCCCATCTCCTTAATTTATGAAAAATAGTTGGTTTTCCTAACTATTTAAATACAAAGAATTCTTCTTCGTTATTTTATAATCCAAGATTAACGTTAATACATTTTATATATTTTATATAATTTTAGAAATCACGCCATTTAGGAAATACAATACTCCAAATGTTTTCAAATCATTTTGAAAACAAAGCTGGAGTGCCCAGAAAATTGAATCCAGAAACCGTGCTCTGACAACGCCCCATGTGCGCTTTTGCATTCTCAACAAAGCTATTCAGAACTAAAGTTCGCGAACTACGCCGTTGTGCAGAATAGCGGACTTGAAACTATACACGCGTACACGGTTGTGTACAGTGAGGGCGCGGGTGTGATAACTCGGCGCGCGCAACGTCCTTCCGATCGTTTTACCGCGTGTGAAAAATCGTACGCGATTGTTGTCGGTTAATGTTCGTTTTACGTCTAGTTTTGCTCTTTCATTCACGAATCTGTACGATATTTATGCATATACCACTGAAAGGACATTAAAAACTTAGAAAAATAGATAATAAGTATTTTAAAACCCGTTTGTTGTAGAGGTAACAGTAAAATTATCCTTTAAATTTATCTTGGATCATTGTAAAAAATTGATAACAAACAACTATAAATTACTGTCTAATCGTACTATAGATAACTTTTCATAAAAAACAAATTAATAATAAAAAAAAGTAATTATACATAAAATCATACATTAATAGTGTCCATAGATAACGTAAACATATGAAAATAATAGAATAGATTAATAATTAAAACAAGAAGCCATCAGAACGAAATGTTGAAAACCTACTACATCAAAGAAACATTACGATACTACACAAATAAATATTTTAAAGGGATTGTGCACACGCCGTCTAGGATACTGTGATAAAATGAGAAAAAATTACATTGAGAGGTGAAAAAAATATTTGAACATGTACAAAATGCAAAATTATAAACGCATGATCGTATACGTCTACTAGCAAATTCCTTTAAAAGAAAATCCTTGAAAAAAAAACTTCGTGTAGACATGTATACAAACGTCAAAAATGTAGTAGAGGATGGCAACGAAAAAAATGAAAGGCCAAACAAAGGGGTTTTCTCTACACAAAACAAAAACGTACAACAAAACGAGGACAGGGTAGTTTCTATAAAGGAACGAATAGTAGTCACGGGACCTTAAGGGGGATAGAGGAAAAGGAATACGCTTTTACATACTCGGCGAGGAGCAGAGAAATGGAAGGTAAACAAAGATAGAAAGATGTGCGTGGTATACTGGTGACGTATTGTTTGACGGCACGAAAAAGTTGTGACAATGTCGAGACAAAGTTTTCAAAAGAGGTAAAAGAAAAAGAAAGAAACAGAGAAGAAAAATCAGACAAATAGAGAGAAATAAAGGAATTATTCACAAACAGAAAGAGAAAATTCATAAGGTGTAACTTTTAACATTTAACGAATAAATCGTGATTCGCTTGTATTTATTCACCCAAAGATTTTATATGATTCTAATAAAAAAACATTAGTAAAGACAAAAAACAAAAATTTTTCACTCTTAGCGAATGACGATTGACTCGCGCAAGAGATGTACAGAAAATGTAAGAAAGAGAAATAGAGAAAAAGACGACAGAGTGAAGGGTTCAAGTTTGCATGTGTGGCAGCCGTCGGCAGCGAGCAACTTACTCGCTGGCTTGGGGAAATGTCATCCCGGTAAAGGACGGGGAGAGGGTTTCCGTGTACATCTCGCAGCCCGTTCCCTGCAGGTAATCATTCTGCCATGCCTGAGTGTCCGGCGACTGAAACACCAACCAACCATGGCTCTACGTCAGCACACAGTCCAAAAATATCGCCTTGCAAGCTTGTTTGCTTATAATTTTCTTACTTTGTTTGATTAGATAAAAATAGGCTCCCAAACACGAGAAGAAACGAAAAAAAAAAATCAATGCCAATGAAGATGATATTTTTCTGATAAAAAGATACCACCTTTCTTTTTGGTAAAGATAAAAAACAATAAAAATAGACTCCGTGACAAAAATGTGCAAAATCCAAAACAAATAAATAAAAAAGAAAAATAGAAAACATGCTTCTTCTCGTAGGTGGGACTTGTAAAACATTCCACTACAGTTTTTGTTATTTATTATCATATCTATGGACAAAGTTTGAATCCTTACTCTTTTAAACAGATTATTATAAATCTAAAAAAATATATACTTTTATATCTTCTACATGGAAATATTTTTGTATATTCGTATATTAACATGTTACTTAATATATATACATTAATATACAAATTAATTTTATCCTTTTTTAAGAAAAAATAAAATAAATATTGAAAATTCTATTTTTCAATAATAAATAATACTCAAAACAAGTTCTTTACATGAAACTGTGTCCATATTTGATAGTTTTATCGAAGTCAATGCTGTCTTTCAATAATGTAACTCAACACTTAAAAATATTGCGTATTCTTAAGAAAAACTTTTGACTTTAGTGCATTATAGACAAACGGAAAAATAACATTAACATTCGACGCAAATTTTTGAAAATAAATTTTCTACAAAAAAGTACTCCCATCACGAGAAGAAAATGTAAAGACACTGTATTTAGATTTTAATTGGTCTTTAGAGTTTATTTGAACTTGAAAATAAATTTACCAATAAGTACAAAATTCAAAATACAAAGATGCATCTTCTCGTTGATGGCATTAAAAAAATATGTATGTATCTATTTTATAAAAATGACTTCCATCTTCAAGGAACCCATATAAATTTTTTTGTATGTTAATAAATTAATGTTATAATATTACGAAAATAAAATTGATTTAATATATTTAATTTTCAGATAAGTATAAATATTTTTAAAATGTTCATGTAGAATTCGTATGTGCCTAAATTAAATTAAGAAAATCCCATAAGAAATGTATAAAATCAAAACTATAAATGACTAGGATTTTAATATCCCTGATAGAAAATTGACCATATTCTGGACAGAATTTCTGGTCAGAGTGTTTTCACAAATGTTAAAATGACTTTTACCTAAAAATTCTGGAAATGCTTTCAACAGAATTTCTAGATAAGTGTCATTTTATCATTTTTTGACCAGAAAATCTGCCCAGAATATGGTTAATTTTTTAATGAAACTGTTTAATTGACACATACAAAATAACAAGTAGTGAATTCTGTCGCTTATTGCACCACTGGCAATCTTCTAGAATTAAAAGATATTGTTTAAAATTAGGCGTATAAAACACATACTTCCTAAATGATGAAAAAATCCACGAAAAACATATTAAAAATGTTCTATTAATATTATATTGACGTTTTCTCGCTCCATCTGAAAAATGTGGATCACAAAAAAAAATAATAATTGAAAAGTAAGATTGAATCATTACGAAATTAAAAAAGTAAACCAAGAGATGATTTTTTCTTTACTCCTTTTATACTCTTAATTATTATATATAATACATGTTTCCCCGATATGTTTCCCATCGAATCCAGCACCACGCCTCGACACTTGAAAATCGCCAGATCGTACTATTGATACCCACCTTTGAGCATCAAATAGATTTATGAAAGATAAAAACTGATTAAGAAGGAATTGGACTTATCTTTTCACGCTTCATTGCTCACTTACACTGCGGTTATTTTTAGGTACGATCTAAAGGGGAGCTACTTAAGTTTTCACCATCGCAAAAGATGATGCTTATAGATTTTCTCAAAAACTCTTGAGCAGATTTAGCTGAAATTTTGACAGGTTGTTCGATTTTATGAGAGAAGTTCACAATCTTATTTCCAGCTTCGATTGATTCGTTTAAAGCCACAAAGATAAGATTAAATATTTTAAAAAATCGATTTTTTGAGAAAATCTTGAGTAATATTCATTTTTTACAGAAAGTTATTTGAAAAAAATTATATAATTTTCAAAAAAAAAAGATTCTTCTTATATAAATTTCAATCAAAAAATCAATCCTTAAAATAATACTCGATGAAAAATTGATTTTTACATCGATTTTGAAACTTCGGTCTTGCCTAATATGCAAAAATGTAGTTTTTGCATGAGTCGAACCGCCAGTTATTAACATTTTTCTCTATTTTAATCAACTTTTATCTAGCGTTGATATGTATAAAATGACCATTTTATTATTTATATGATAGGGTGTAACGAAGTAGAATATGTATTTTAAATTAACTTTAAAGAATTAAAAATCTCAATAATTTATGAGATTAAAAGAATAAAAATCTAATAAAATAAGCACTGAAAAAAACGGTACATTTTATTTTTAAATTTTATTAAAATAATTATTAACTTTAACCCTTTAATCCCCACTGTGACACATGGGTAACATGAAAATTTCGGATGTGGGTGTTATAACAACTTCATTTTCATGTATTTATTGGAAAAAAATTTTAATTATCCTTACAGTATTTTTAAATACATATAAAATATAATCGTCTACTTTAAACTATTATTTTGTCAATTTAAAACAAAAAGTATTAATAAAACTAAAATTAAAAATGAAATTTCGTAAAATTTATTCGGGAATCAAAGGGTTAAGAAATAAGCTTTATCTAAACATAGTTATACTTAAATTTAATTAATATTTATTTGAAACAAACAAATATTTGTTTAGTATTATTTAAATGAAAATTTATTACGTTTAACTAATTTATTTTTTGTTTAGTATTTTATTGACCTCATATTTATTTGCGGAAAATTTATTAAATTCGCATGTTTTTGCACTTTTATGTATTCGAAAATATTTTCTGGTATTAAATTTTTTTGATTAATCTAGCTGTAATCAGAGTACCTTTTAAAAACTTTTTCCCAATACGCGCAAGAAATAGGCCGTTTTCCATGCCTCAGATTGGTAGAGAAAATTGACCATTTTGAGCGTATTTGTGAGACTGGTGAGAAATGATTTTTTCATTTCTACTCTGCTGTGTAAGTATACTGTAATATAATATATGTAAGATGTAGAAATTTAATTTCTTTTTTTATTTAGCATAGAGTTGTGTACGACTCAAAATGCACAATTCCCTCTCCCACTCTGAGGCGCAAAAAAGAGCCTTTCTTGCGCTCGTTGGAAAAGTCGTAGTCGAGGACGCCGAAGGCTCGCTAAAAAAAAAGCTTACTTTCTCCCCCTGTTACACAATGTACTATTACTATTTATATTCAAAATAATTTTTGATTAGTATTGATGTAGTTAATACTTTTCATGTTTTTATTTTACTATAATATACATTAATATATTATTATTTATTTATATATAATCATAATAAGTCGAAGTATAAAAAAAACATGAGATCCTTTTTTGTAACTCTTTTGTTATTTGGAGCAAAAGAAAATAAAGTGAAATCTCAGTCAAATTCGCGACCAGAAAACGTGCTCACAGAAATGGTTAACTTTAAGTGATCTGAGAAACAGAGCAGTTAATTTAACTGTTATTGATCACTATTAAAAAAATGTCTGCTATAACGACAATAATTAACAGGTGAAAAAACACAGAGAAAAATAAGTATAAAGATAATTGTTATTGTATAGAAAAGTGAAATAGAACACGACGTTACTGAAAGCGATGAAGGGTGGTTTCACATTTAGAAGGTGTGTAGCACATATACTTTGTTATATCGTTTTTTTACACCGTCGAGTTTGTTCGTACATAATACTTTTGATATATATGTACTGAGAAATATTACTAAAATCAAATAAATATTATCGTATAGTATACTATAGAATAATATTAATATACAAGAGTACTATATAAATATTTTTGACTTAAAGAAATACTTATTAACTTTTAAAAAATAAACTTATTTTAAATAAATATTTACTTGAGTTCAATTAATTTATTTGATGTCAGTAATTTATTTTTTCTCGGAGCTACATATATAAAGATAATTATACAGGAGAAAGACAAAAAAATATAAAATATAGATATATAGCGGAGTGTGGAGCATAGTGAGACATAGGCGAGAGGCGAAGCTTCATATCCTTTTCCATCCGATTCAAGAGACTGAGCGTTCATACGCATTCCGTACCTTGTCGGACATACATTCTGGACTCTTGAGCGCGACGAATTAAGTACAACTACTTTAGTATAACTATCAGTTGGGATAATAAAAAGCTGTTTTTACTTTTTTCCAATGACGAATTTCTAGATACTGTTAGCGACCTTTAGACCACCTAAACTCGACTTTGACAATGTAACTACTACGAAATTTTGCATTGGATTGTCTTTAAGTCTCTTCGGACCTTTTAGTAACTTACTTTTACGTGTCATACCGTAAAGGATAACATAAGATTTTATTATTTTTTAATTTCAATAATATGGTTACACAAAATTTAAGAAATTTACTCATTTTATTTATTTTTATAAAGTATGAAAATAATAATCTATATTTTAAGCTAAAAAAATCTGTTATTTTTAGCCAATTATTACTGAAGCGAAATTGACAAGCTAAGAATGATATTAAAAAAGCGGTTAATCAAGTCTCTTAAATCGGTCAGTATTAATTATTAGCTGGACAAAATCTGCATTATTGTTATTCGTTAATCTCCTCACTTCTTTTTTTTTAATTTAGTTTTGTGGTTACTTTGATGATGGAGACCGACTTACTCAGTGGCTTTGGCAAAGGGCATTCCAATGAAGGTAGGGCTCAGTGTCTCGGTGTACATCTCCATGCCAGTTCCACGCAGGTAGTCATTCTGCCAAGCCTGTATTACGAGCGACTGATACCAATCAACCAACCATATTCGAAATTATCGCGAGCCTATGCATGTATTGACTCTGGGTGTGGATTTTGTCCACATTGAAGTGCATCTTTTATATCTTATTTTTGTTTTTTATTTTATTTTTTTTTTATTTTATCACGTTCAACGGAGATTGATTTTAGATTTTATTCTTTTTGATTATTTTATTATTGAGAAAGAAAGAGAAAAATCAATCAAATGAAACACATTTTTTAGAATATTAAATTTTGTAAATAGGTACAACGTTATAAAGAAAACCTTCTCTTTCTTACCTATTCTTAAAATAGCGAATTAATTTTTATACATACAGATATATTTATTTTACATTAACTACCGTCAGAGAAATGTTACACGAAAGTAAAAATTTCTCATTTAATTATTTATTTTTCAAACAATTAAAATAACTATATATATACATGTATAATGAATATAATTAAATAATTCAATAAGAGACTTTTATTTTCATATTACTCTGGCAGTAACTAACTTAAAATAAATATTTCTATAAAAGCTAATTCACTTCTTTATATATAAACATATATCTAGAAATGTATATCATATAATTACATTACATATAAGAACTGAACATTACTATAATTACTCTCTTATGGTTAACGATAACAAAATTAAAAAAAAAACGAAAAAGTTATAAAATTATCATATTTGAATGTAAAATGAAAAATATACGAGTTCATGAATAACGAGTAATAATTTTGATAAATGTACCTATCGGTTACATTTGTATTCTGCTCAGCTGAAATTCGCGTTTTCTGTGAACTTTCGCTAGATGAATCCTTATTTATGCTTCGAAATAATCTTACACATGCATAGTTTTTATTTAATATTATTTAATTATATTGTTTTCACTTGATAAATCGCCAAAATTAACGCGATATCCAGTGAATGACATTTACTGACCGTTTTAAAGGAACGCATAGCGAAAAGATTGGCCATCATCGTACTGAACCCTGGTGCCAGACAGGACTGGGCTATGAAACCCAGTTTTAATTCCGCCAGACAAATCACGTCGTCGCCCTGCTTCCAGTCCCACGATGGAATGTTTAATAAATAGGCCTGTAAATTTTTTAAAATAATAGTTATTATTGCGGTAAATGATTAATAAATGGTTATTATGAAATATTGTTACATAATCATTATAATAAATTATTGTATATCTTATCATCTTATAAATTAATATATTGTTACAAATTTTATTACGAAATACACACACTCACACAAATGCACATAAAATAAATCTCACCTTATTGTGATATTGCATCAACTGAATGATGACGCGAATATCATCCGAGTAGTTTTTGATAGAGATGACGCGCATAATGTTTGCTGCATCCTCAGCGTCTGGATCTTGGCAATACTTGTTGGCCAGGACCAAGCACGCATCAGCTTCGTGGACCTAAAAAGTGGAAGACAGACAAGTCGTTTATTTTTTTATTTTGCAAATATTCTATTCTGCACTTTATGTTATATCGTCGGACAAAAATGTTTTATGTACAAGGAAGATGGAGATCTGGTGTAGTGTTTACGTGTGTGTATATGGTAAAGGACGTGACCAAAGGGAGTTTTGGAAGGATAACGATCGGTTCTTTACAAGTTATTTTCTTTGTACAAAAGCGCACAGTTTCTGAACAGACCATTATTTTAGTAAAATGAATTGAAATACAAAATAATTCATCATTATTTGGAATTTAAATCTTTGTCGTCATAGGTCATAAATACCTAATTCTTTTGTTAATTAATAATCAAGAGTTAAAATACCTGTCAGCACGAATTTTTTTAGTAACGTAATGAAGCATGTGCATGCAATTTGATAAAAATGATGTATAGTCAGATTGATTTTTCGTCATAAATTTGTCAATATTAAAATAATAAGTTTTGTAAAAGAAAAAATTAATTGCATAACTGTACACTATAAAACAGAAGGGTAAATCTTTAGAATTTTTAAAAATGAATATTATATATCCTCTTTAGATACAAATGAATTTCTAAATTACAATTCATGAAAATAGCTCTTCGATTTTAAAATAAAAATTAATTTTTACTTCACTAACAACTGTATCAAAAGATGTTGGAATTTTTCTTGCACAACTGTACACGCGATGGGCAGTTTTAAATCAGCTTTTATATGATTGGTTTCTAGATGTTAACAAAGTTAACATAGATACTATATGATTTGTAAATAAATATGTATATAACCAATTTGTATTTATGAAAATGAATAAGTCGCATTACGGATTAATAAGGTTAGTAGCTAAATAAGCTACTTTCAATAAAAATTTTCTGAAAGATTGAAAATTGTATAAAATTCAACGGACTTCAAATTTCAATATGCGTTTTTGACTTATAAATAAAACAAAATAAGTTATATTCTACTTATGTATGTACACTTTAATATTATATTTACCTAACAAAATAAATTATTTAGGGAGTGGAAATTTTCTTGTACTACGTAGTCTGATAAAGATTTTTGATCGTGTAAATAATAGACGGTCTAAATATATGGAAAAGTAATATACGAATAAATAAAACTGTTCTAGAAAATTAATCACAACATTTTTTAACCCATTGTGTAAAGTAAATAATAACAAAAAATTACTATATAATCAATGTGCCTTATAGTTGAAAATTCTTTTTATTCATTTCGACTTTTAAAAGTTCTAAAGATTTGCTCATAAGCACCCTAATATATAATGTTAGCTGAATTATATTATAACATGCATTATATTACATGATTGAAACATAAAAATAAAAAAGCGCAAAACGTAGCCAGATCAGTACACTATATAACCAACCTCTAACGATGAGTCTCTGCATCTCCAAATAATTGATGGTTTCTCTAATCGATTCAAATAAAAATCCTCTATTCTAATTTCAATCAAATAATCCCTTAATATTTGCTTTACCTTTAATTTTTACAATTTATTTCGATACTTATAAGTTCAGGTTTTGGCAAATATTTGTACATTTTAATAGTGTACTATTTATAAATATAGAAAATTATAAAAGAATGGAAGTATCCAGATATTATTTGGTAAAGCAAAAATTATTTTATAATCTACCAAGTTCTCTTATTTTATACAATCAACTACAAATGGTTTTAGCAAGATACTCTGTAAGACCAACAAAATGAATAATTTCTAACGAAATAAGCAACGTTGTAAGAGATAATCAGATAAGATTTAAAGCATTTTTTTTTTTTTTAAATAATAAGAAAATCGGATAACTATGAGAATATTGAAAGTAATGAATTGCTGTTTTTCTCAATGGTCCTCTTATTTTACAACACGTTAATGCATAATTCAACCAATATGTATGTAGAAAGAAACGTGAAATAATGAGAGTCGGGGGGGGGGGATAGAACACCTTTCACTATTTCAATTTATAGGCGGATATTTCCACGCTAATTTCTATTTTATCTAAGGCAGCTGTTAAATAATCAAGCTGCTCCTTTGCACTTACCCGTAATCAGCTGAGAAGAATCTGCACAGATTGTTTTCCGCGCGGCTAATAGTAGCATCTTACTTTTTTGTTATATTTCCATGTAAGTTCGTAAGGTTCGTACGTGTACATTTGTGTGGATGAGAATTGAAATGGATGCGTTCGTCTCGTAAATGTGTGGATAAGGTGTTTGGCTCTATTTGCATTTACGTATATTTTTATATTTCTTGATGTGTCAGTCGGTGTACATTTAAGAAAAGAAGAAAGAATATTGTTGGTTCTGAATCTATAAATAGTAATTTATTATTATGTAATTAGATAATATTTTATTGTTACTAATGATATAACGTACATCAATAAGTCGTGATTGTACTGCAAAGGATTTTATTGAAGCTTGTAATTGTATTTAGGTAGAATTTTATTTTTTATATAAAACGTAGTAGTAATTAATTAATATAAAACATTCTAATTCAGAACGGTACCGTACTCATTCTTCTTCACAGTAGAAACAAATAATTTTCAGATATTTACTTGTGCGTGCTAAACATCAATACGAGATCAAACACACATTCACAGTTTTCGAAGGGTGTAAACCGAGAAAAAAAATTTCACGCCCGGTATATATACAATCAATTTACGGGTCTGATGTATTTTCGCGACAAAGGGTCACACAGCAGTCTGAGCATTCAACAAAAGAGCTCGCGCGGGCAGGTAGAAAAAGAAGAAAGTGAGGAAGCAGGGGTGTAACGTCTCGAGGGTGTCTTCAAGACGAGGACGCAGTGCGCCGATTGTACGACGAATCGCCGAGAGTGACTTATATACGTATATATGTATATAAAGGACTCAAAAAAGAAACACAAAGAGACAGACATCAAGAGAGTGGTAGAGTTGCTCGGAAAAGAAGAGAGAAAGAGAGCGATAGGGGCATTAACACACAGCCAACAATCATCGTCTGAGAACAACGGAATTTTTATCTTTGCCGATTATGACGCGCGACAAGAACGCGGTAGGATTTAAAAGCTTAAATATATAGTCTACAATAATTATTTTTTTATGCTAGCGATATAATTTCTAAATGTTTAATTTAATTAATATTGTTAGAAAATAACCAAGAATTGTAATAAAATTAAATTTTTTTCTATTATTTATGGAATTTGTATTCACATTTTGTTTGTCATGCTTGATCTGTACTATTAACGTAGCTATTGATTTAAAATTAAAGATTACTTTTTTTCATTAGTAGTTATTCATGAATTAATATTGAAAATTTAATACCTTAGTGAAGCATTCTTTAAATAAAATCATTAAGCCTTTGTAATGTTTACGCATGATTCAAATAAACCAACATAGAAATTGTAATTATATTTTTGTTATGCCAAATCGCATATTACTAGAAATTGAAAATACGAGTTGTTATTGTGAGCACAAACAAAAAAATAAATCACGCGTGAAATCACAAATGCTGATTGTGTGCGTAAATTTCACAGAGAATTACTTAAAAGATTTGACTAAGGATATATTTATTATAAATTCTACAGTATATAAATATATAATAAATAACATTATTTATTATCTAAATAATAAACAATATATTTAGTATTTCCCTAAAATTTTCATACTCGAAATTCTTTACTGTTAAAAAAATATGCTATGATAAACCGGAATATTAGTCACATCCTTTTTGAACAAAAAAAAATCAAAAAACAAATACCGAGCGCTCGCACACACAAAAGTTATGTATATGATATATGTACATACATCGAATCAGTATACACATCACAATGGCACATGTTAGTTTTTGTTGCGATCGTGTGTCTTTGGTGGGACTCTGCGATCGTGTGTTACTCACCTTGACCCGCTGTAGATCGATCGGGTTCATGATGGTGCCCTGAAAGAACTCCACGGTGGTGAAGTGCCGCTTGAACAGTCCCTCCAGCTCGAGATCGGGTGGCTTCCTACATTGTGACCCGACAAAATCACAGATTTCTCCGTTATAATGGTTATAAGAGTTATAGATCGTCACCTTTACCGTGGCTCAGCTTTCGGGCGAATTGGCGACTTTATTTGCTTTTTGCTTTGTTCTAATCTTTTTTTTCGTTACTTTGTAATATTGTTTAAATTTTTAAAAAGAATAAAAAAATAGAAGCGAAGAGCCAACAAATTTTCTCTTATTGTCTAATGTCAAAAAGTACTTGCTAAAAGTGTTTTTACGCGTGCATTGCGCTTAGAAAAGTATACTAATTGTAAGTAAAATCTTAAAATGTAAATATTTTTTTCTATGTAGTTTTTACGCACTACGTGCCTTTCATTCACATTCACATATATATATCAAGAGTTTTTAAGTAATTTAGTAAAAGCATTGTTATAATTTCTTAAACAGTTTAAAATTATAGGAATATTTTGGATCTAACAAACATAACTGTTTGTACTTATATAACGTTGTATGTAAATCTCATATTTTACTTTTTATCAATAAAAATATATAACAATTAAAAGAGAAATAATATTTTTAAAATACGGGAAAAGTTTTATTTAGTTCTTTTACATTGTTCAAAAATCTTATTTTATAATTAATATAT